>PVIU01018800.1:0-37746 GCA_004026605.1 Ondatra zibethicus
GAGGCCTTTTTCTCAGTTTTCAAAGAACTACCTTTTGTCTTAGTAACATGCTGGAATGTTTAGGGATTTCTGGGGACTCCATTTGCCAACAACTTAATTAAAAATAACCTACTCCCACCATTAGAACCCTCATCTAGCTAAAAGTGATGACTAATTGAGAGACCATAAACCCATCATTGAGAGCTCTCATTATCATCATCTTTATAGATTTCAGGAAGTTTTTATTGCACTATATTTCCAGACCACCCTCCATATAACTCCCTAATTCCAGCTGTCTATGTCCACACTATCTCCTTCCAACCCATCTCTACCTGATCCCCTATTTCTGTCCTGCCCCAGCCTGCCCATAAAATCTATTATTTTTTCCCTCCCAAGGAGATCCCTAAGACCCTTCTTCTTTACCTATCCTCTCTGAATCTATGGATTGTATCTTGGTTATCATTTATTCTGTTGTTGTGAGAGCTTTTCATTTGTTCCCAGCTGCCCGGACCTGAAATAATTACTCAGAAACCATATTATTTGCAATACTGTTTGGCCAATAGATTAAGCATATTTGTGGCTAACTCTTACATCTTAAATTAATCCATTTCTATTATTTTATATTTTACCATGAGATGCATGGCCTAACAGCAAGGTTTAACTGGCAGCTCATGTCTTTCCCCTCTCACAGCTACATGGTGTCTCCCTGACTCCACCTTCTTTTTCTGAGCATTCAGTTTAGTTTTACCTGCCTAGCTCTGTTCTGCCCTGCTATAGGCTCAAAGCAATTTCTTTACTCATTTACCAATAAAACATCTCATATACAAAAGGACTTCCCAAACCATTAGTCAAAAACTTATATTCCTCAATAAGAGAATACATACCATATTTATCTTTCTGAGTCTGGGTAAACTCACTTAGGAGGATATTTTTCCTGGTTCTATCCATTTGCCTACAATTTTTATTTTGTCATTTTTTAAAACAGCTGAATAATACTCCATTGTACAGAGGTACCAAATTTTTTGAAATCCATTCTTCTGTTGAAGGACATTCAGGTTATTTCCAGTTTCTGCTTATTATAAATAAAACCACAAAGACCATGGCTGAGCACTTGTCCTCAAAGTAGAATGGGGCATATTTTGGGGAAATACCCAAGAGTGGTTGGTATAGCTTGGACTTGTGGTAGATTGATTCCTGTCTTTCTGAGGAACCAACATATTGATTTCCATAGTGGTTTTACAAGTTTGCACTCCTATCAGAATTGGATGAGTGTTTTGCTTATACCACATGCTATACAGTGTGACCTGTCATTTGTGTTATTGATCTTAGTCAACATGAAAGATGTATGATGGAATCTCAAAGTAGTTTTGATTTTCATTTTCATGATGATTAGGGATGTTGGATATCTCTTTAAGTTTTCTAGTCCATTTGAGACTCTTCAATTGAGAATTCAGAATGTTCTGCATTGTTAAAATTAGATTTTTTTAGATAGTTTCTTGACTCCTTTTTATATTTTTAATATTAATCCTCTAACATGTGGAGTTTGTAAAAAGACCATTCATCAAGTTGTACTCATCTAACTGGATGAACGTACAACTAAGAATGCAAATAGATCCATATTTATCAACTTGTACAAAACTCACATCCAAGTGGTTCAAAGACTTTGGCATAAACCAAATGCACTGATTTTGACAGAAGAGAAAGTGGGGAAATAGTCTTGACTGCACCGGTACAGGAGATGATTTTTCTGAACAGAACACCAATAGCACAGGCACTAAGATCACCCAATAATGTACCAACAGAATGTGAATAGATTTCTGCCGATTTTCAAAACACATCTTGGAGCAGAACAAATAGACTTAACTTCTAATTGTGTAACTTTGCAGTTGGAGAAGTTGGCAAGGTTTTTTTTGGTGTAACATAATATAACATGAAATAACATTATCAATAGCCAGGCGGTGGCGGCACTCGCCTTTAATCCCAGCACTCAGGAGGCAGATTATCAATTACCTCCAGCTTTGGGACTCTAAAAAGAAAGCTAAAAGTGTTTATACCCATAATATTAATATAAGTATAAATTTAATACACATAATTTTATTCCACTTCAGCACATAAGACAAGCATGAGCTTTAATAATTATAATATTCTTGAAATAATTAGTAATCTAAAAATAATTTTAAAGTAGTACAGAAGTTATCTTTTGAACTGAATATTAGAGAAAAAAATCAAGATTTCAATGTAATATACTAAATTAAATATATGTAAATTAACATATATAGTTAATACATAACTGTAACATATTCATAAAAAGGAATATCTAGAGCACCAATCTCAACCTGTGGGTGATGACAATCAGAAAACATGTACTTAAAGTGGTCTTCAGAACTGAGACCCTTCTCAGTAGCAAAATTACCAAGAAGAAGTAGCAATTAAAATATTATGGTTGGGATCATCACAACATTAAGAACTGTATTAAAGGTTGCAGCATTGGGAAGGTTAAGAAGCACTGATCTAGAGGAACAGATTCAGTTTTGTTAGAATCTATACATAAAAGGAAGTTCATTAGAATGACTTGTACAACAGGCGTCAGGAAGTCTAAAAGATCTATCTAAGTGATGGATAGAGTGAGAAACTGCTCAGCCCAAGTAGCTTCAACATTCCCAATTTCATATTGATGTTTGGACATTCCCTGGAGACTATTTGATATTGAGCCTATTTTGGAAGTCAAAAGATGTTGGAGTCTGGTGTCACTGGAGTCACACAACAGGAACAACAAAAGCTATATTCCCAATGAAAAATGAAACGCAGACAGAAAAGCACACAATGTTTTTATTGGACTTCTTTATATGCCACCCTTTGGAGATTCAGATTCAACTTTACCATACATCTGTTCTCCAGCAATCCAATCTGGAAATACCATGATAGACTCACCCTGAGTTGTGTCTCCTAGGTGATTCTAAATCTATTCATGAGGAAAATTAGACCAATATTTGCAGTGTGTAAAGTCTTCTATATGAAGAAGAAGAAGTTTGTACAAATGAGTGGGTCTATTATATTGTCTAAATATAGCCCAGACTTTGATTAGGCAAAATCATTTTATTAGATATCAGTCCACGAGCATCTCTAATTTACTTCAGAGTTGATGCATAATTTATTTGCATACTACACTACTCTAATTATTTACAGAGAAGATACTACTATTCAACACTAAACCAATCCTAGTAACTAAAACAATATTGATAAAATTCTGAATAAGCAACCAGAATTAGCACATAATTTAGATCACTTTGCTGCTGTACCATCTACCAGGGTGATGAGGAGACACAGTGTCACACATTCTCCCGTTGAACACCTACACGTTTTTTAGCAGCTCTGCGAAATTTGGTTTTATTATTTTGGATCTGGAGAAAATCCAAAATATACTTGTTGCAGTGTGAATATTTGTATATGGAGACTTAACACTACCAAACTTTCAGGAATTGTTCCCTTTCTCAAGTTTGTAACTCTATGGTGGCTGAGAGCACACCTTTAGACAACATGGATCCAAAACTTGTCTTAAATCATTTTTTTTTATTATACACTAGTGACACTGAAACAAAATCTCTGTGTACCAAGGGTTAAAAGAATAATACTGAATATTTTAAATTCTAATTTAGCAACATTTGGCATTTAATGGAGGTGGGATACATTTCTGCCAATGCTCAAAGAAGACTTCCTATCCCATCTACTCTGACTGTGGGATTATATTCATGGAGTATTTCTCTCATAACCTAAAGCTATCTTGGAAGTTTAATACTGTATCAGCTAGATATGAAATTTTTTACAAAAATAAATCCTGTCCAAAAGAATTTTTAAATATAAAACTGCTGAGGGAAAGTGAGAAAGAGAAGGAGAGAGAGACAGAAAAAGAGAAATAGAGAGAGAGAGAGAATAGGATAGGATAGAAAATAAGAGATTTCTCTATCTAGATAACCACATGTCAAGTTAAATTGAAAGGAAACTTTGGATCTCTGGTAGTTGCTAGACAAATTTCATTGAATAAGTATTTATTGTGCGTCTTCCATATGTTGCATTATGGTTTAGACAGTCTATAAGAAATAGAAGTACAAGAAAGTGACTACTACCCAGACTACCCTGAAGGAGCTTGCAATATTATTGTAGATCTTTGTCTGGGAAACAATTCATTGGTAAATAAAGATAAGATGCAAATATCATGTAGTCAGAAAACTATTGACTTGATATTCAGTTGTCATGTTCATGGAAGCACCACTACTTTGATTTTAATTTACTGAATGATTCAACTCAGAGCACACACATGTACTTGCTTAGCCTTGTTTATATTTCAGGTGGATTATTCTAAGCAAACAAATTCAGTTTAAAACTGAGGATGCTGCTTAAGAAGTGTGAAAAGGGTTGTCTAAATGTGTTCCTTGACCTTGTCTGTCAAGTGGGATGACATTTTTTCATTGTGATGCATTATCCTCATGTCCCATTTTGATGATATATTATACTTACACATCATTGAAGAAGCACTTTGCTTTGATGATGTGCAGACACACAATAGATCATGCCTCTGAAAGAGCAAGAAGAGGGGCACCCTGGAGATCTATTACTCAAGTGTAGATGTCATCCACAGAAAAAGAGGAAAACAATTAATTTAAATTATCAAGACAGAAACCAGGCTGGCAGAGGGACTTCTGACCCTTCCAAATATATTTTTAAAATTGCTTATTAAAAATTCTTTCTTGCTGTTGTAAAAGTTCAAGATGAGGGGTGAAACCAGTGTGGCAGTTGATGCACAAAACTGCACAGTTACTAACAACCTATTGAAATAACACCCACATCTGTTCTCATCACACATGCATAAATGAACCCAAGCCAAAATGTACATAACTAAATTAAAGGAGCAGGTTCTTATCAATGTCCATATGCTGGTCAGAATTTTGTGCTATACTTTTATAATTAAAAGTTAACATTGGACAAAATAGTTTTCACTGTGACTCCATCATTAGCAAAACTCGAGCTGACAAAAATCATTTAAAAGATTTTCTAAATACAGTATTAGAAAAAAAGTGAAAATCTTATGATCAAAATTTGTCCCACAAATGATACTATTTAATAAAACAACCAAATGCTTTCAGGTTCTTATTTTTAATGGAAGTAATATTTATATGTGGTACTCCTCTCAGATTAACACCTAACTATTCAACATACAGAAAACTTTAGAAAAAAAGTATCCAAATTTGAAGACTAAAAGTTATAAATACTTATACACAGGTGTTGTTGAATATTCCTTTACACTGTGTGAAGATATGTCACTGTGACTGGTTTAGTAAAAAAACTAAATGGCCAATAGCTAGGCAGGATTTTCTGAGCAGAGAAATTGCTGAGAATAAGGCAGAATTGCCAGCTGGACACTGAAAGAATGCAAGACATTCAGGAGGTTGATGAGGTTTTCTGTCCTGCCTGGTTTCTGTTCTCTCACCAGGTCCCACAACCGTTTAGCCCCAAAGAAATCACACAGAATTTTTTTTGTGTGTGTGTCTATATCAATGATAAACTAATTGACCCATTAGCTCAGGCTTCTTATTAACTCTCATAGCTTATATTAGCCCAGTATTCTAGTATATGTTAGCCACATGGCTCAGAAACTTTTTCAGTGGGGAAGGTTACATCTTCTTTCTTCTGTGTCTGGGCAGGAGTTGGCAGGAATAGGCTTCCTCCTTCCCAGAATTCTCCTGTTCTCCTTGCCCCACCTCTACTTTCTGTCTGGTTGTCCAGCCTATACATCCTACCTGTCTATTGGAAAATCAGTGTTTATTTAAAACATAATTGACAGAATATAGACAATTGTCCCATACCACTTCCCCCTCTTTTTTTTAAACAAAGGGAAATATCCATAGTTCATTTTTTGGCAATGTTATTCATAGTATTCTAGGCTACTTCCTGCTGGTTGGGGATCCTGATAATATTATGGGGACCTAAAGAAAATTTTGAATTATGATCAAGTCCTGACTGGAGTATCCTGTGAGTCTTGATCATCTCAGGCAGCAGTCTTGAGCCTGTTCTGGATGTACAACTCTGACAACTGGACCATCTGTTCCTACCGGCAATTTCTCAGGTGGTCTTCCTTGATCAAACCTGATAATTCTTAACTCAGAATGAATCCACAGCCTCTCATTTACTGTGAAAACAAAGGAAAATCCTCTTCTCCAAAGTAACATATATTTTGACTTCAATTTTTAAGTCAAAGCATTTACAAAATATTTATCTTGGGTTAATTCATCAGCATTTATAAGCAAATATCTTTTAGCACCTGTTGCTCCTTCCCTAGCATTCAAACAGTTCAAAGAGAGCATAACATACAGTATCCAGACTCTTTGTGTATTTTTTTATCTTTATGTGGCTTTATTCTAACCTCTATTTCTTTTATTTTTCTTGTAATTTTTGGCATTTTGAGACAGGTTCTCTGTGTATCTTTGGCTCTCCTGGAATTTCCTCTGTAGACCAGGCTGGCTTTGAACTCACAGAGATCTCCCTGCCACTGCCTCCCAAGTACTGGGATTAAAGGTGTGTACCACCATATCCAACTACTCTCTTTCTTTTTTTTTTTATTTTAAGGACTTTAAACTTTAGCCTGCATATATTTTTAACACACTGTGAACCATTTAGAAGTCTTCTTCATTTTTGACTCTCTCTTTACTGTATATCTCTCTTTTTTGACCACATGAGTTTTTAATTTGCTAAGCAATATGGAAGGATTAAAGCTGTGGCTTTGATGGCTGGATGCAGCCCATTCCTTAGCTTTCTGAAATTCCAGGCTTATGGTGGAGGTACCGGCCAGATCCATGTTTATTGCCACAACTCTATGGCATTTCAAGATCCTTGCCAGCAAGCAAGCTGCAAAAGTGTGTCCACAAACAACACTCAAATGCTCTTTCTGTAGCTGGACCTCCTGCCTCAAAGAGTCAGAGTTTGCACTGGCAGGATGGCCTAGAAAGCCGGCATTTTAAAATGGTGCAGCTTTTTTCCTGCTATCACTGAAAGCCAAAAATCATGAGGTCAGCTTTTATCAATATCATTTAAGTCTTCAATGGCAGGACCTCTTAAAGAGCTGTAGGGTTTTACAACTAAAGCTGAGTCAGGAAGCCTCTAGCAAGCAGAGCAGATCCTAGAAATTGCTGCCACAAAGAATTGCTGACATGCTTTGCTCTATTCTTTTCTGTCTAGAATTACTTCCCAAGTTCTTTCAGGCTTTATGTGGATCCAGTTGTTCCTGTTCACATGCCATTTGTAAAACAAAGGCCTGCTTGTTGTGCCTTCTGTCCTCCCTGGGTCCTGCAGTCATTAAGTCCCAAAGAAAATCACACAGAGGTCTACATAAGTTATAAACCGGTTGGCCCATTAGCTCAGGCTTCTTATTAACTCTTATAACTTATATTAGCCTATTATTCTAGTATATGTTAGCCACATGGCCGGTACCTATTTCAACGTGGCAAGTCACATCTTTCTTCTTCTGTGTCTGGGCACGACTGGGCAGGAATGGGCTTCCTCCTTCCCAGAATTCTCCTGTTCTCCTTGCCCCACCTCTACTTCCTGTCTGGTTGTCCCACTTATACTTCCTGCCTGACTACTGGCCAATCAGCATTTATTTAAAACATAATTGATAGAATATAGACAATTGTCCCACACCAGGAGGTAAAGACTATGAGCCATTTGGCAACACATAAATGAGAAGAAATGGGTTAATTTAAGTTATAAGAGCTAGTTATAAACAAGCCTAAGCTATAGGCCTAACCTTAATAATTAATAAGAAGTCTTCATGTAGCTATTTGTGAGCTGGCAGGAAAGGAAAAAAAATCTGCCTACATACAGGAATTCTAAATGTGGGCCTATATATTAATTTTTGCTTTTTGAAATTATAATATAATGGTGTTCTTTAGTCCTTCTCTTTCATCCATTCAAGCTTTCTATGTAACCCTAGCCATTGCATTTTTCAAATTCATAGCCTTGTTTGCTTTAATTGATGATGGATTTGTGTGTGTGTATGTGTGTGTGTGTGTATGTGTATGTGTAACATAGATATAGATAGGTAGATAGATAGATAGATAGATAGATAGATAGATAGATAGATAGATAAAAAATAAATAGACAAATATTCTTAAGTGGTTTTTTTTGTTGATTACATCCCTGCAAGATTTAGGTAGAATCTATGAAAACAAATCTAAAAGTGTATTGAGGGAGGCCTGTGGGTAAAAGGAACATAGTGTTTTCTCAGAACACAGTTCTCATAATATAAGTGTAACAAAATCAGAAAAGGGCATATTACATAAGAGTACTGTAGGCTAATTTTTTAATAAGCATTAATAAATTCACTCAACACATTTAAAACCTCATTTATGAAATGATAAAGTTGGGTTCACTCAGCAGGCAAGGAAGAATCAATATATAAATTGATAAATGCAATATTTAATATTAATAGATTAAATAACATAAATTTCCTGAGCATAAAATAAATATCCAAATGGCTTTTGACAAATCCAATATGTCAAGAATGAAAACAATAAACAAATTAGGAAAATGTGAAACCGATCTCTTTATTAAAAGGCTGTACTTACAAACTAAGAGTAAATGAGAGAAAATTCATAACATTTTCCTTAAAATTAGAAAAGAGAAAGTGTCTGCCTACTTTCTCTATCCATATTCAGTATATTACCTGAATTCTGATCTATGACATTTAACCAGAGGAAAAATGAAGTGAATCAAACAGAAAATAAAATAAATCAAATTACCCTTATTCACTAATGATCTTATATGTAGGAAATTCAAAAAACTTCACCAGAAAAACCTTAATCCTGGTAAACACTTTCAGCAAAGTAGCAGTTTGGAAAACTAATTTATAAAAATATATAGTTTCCCTATATCTTAATAATTGACACATTGAAAATAAAATTAGGAAAGCAATTTCACTCATAATATTTACAAAACTAACATTCTTGAATAAAACTAATGACAAAAATTGAAAAAATTCAGTGAAAACTAGAAAACTTATGAACAGAACTGAAGAAGACAGGAAATGAAAAAACCTCCTATCCCATGGATAGGCAGATTTAATTCTGTAAAAATGACTATATCCCCCAAACTTTTCTATGATTTACATGAAATCGCCAAGAAAACTTCAATGGCATTCTTCATAGAAATAGGTACAAATCCTAAAATTCTCATAGAAGCATAAAACATCCCCAAATATCAACAATCCTTAATAAAGCAAACTGTGCTGATAATATTACAGTACTTTATTTGTCTTCATATTGCATAACTAAGAAAGGAATGCAGTAATGACAAGTAAATAGAAGACTAGATCAATAGAACAGAACAGAAGATCAAGAAACAGCAAGATATCAGGTTTTTAACAAAGAGGCAACAGGTATACATTGGACAAAAGATAACTTTTTCAGCAAAAGTGTGAAGAAAATTGGATTTCTACAAGTAGTCCATATGATCCATATATGAAAATCTGCACAAAATCAACTTGAAACTGTGTCAAAAAATCTCTATGTAAGATCTGGAATTCTGAAACAATTAGATAAAAACTATCTAAAACATTACAAGACATAGGCACAAATAAGAATTTCATGAGAGCATTCAAACAGCTCTAGAATTATGACCAAGAATTTATAAATGTGATTTAAAAAACTGAATAGTTTCTATAGATCAAAAAAATAATTGATGACATGAGGCAACAAAATACAGCCTTCTAAATCAACATACCACATTAAGTATCAGTACATATCTATATTCACTCAAACACTATCCATAATAATCTGCTTATAGAATGACCCTAGGTATCCTTGAAGAAACAGAAGAATGGATAGAGAAAATCTAAACGACTAATAGCGAACCTTCTCAAACGACTTAAGAGTCAAACAAAAGAACACATTTTTTTGTCTTTGTATTCATGTGACATCAGCATTATGCTGATGGTAAAGAAAAATAAGGCTGCCCAAGAAGAAGTTAGAAGCCAATGTATCTGATGACCTGAAATGTAAATGAACCAGATGAATAATTTAACACTGTATTAAATTGACCATATGATGTGGTCAGTTAAGTTTCTTCCCTAGATCATTGGGGTGGCTAAGTATAAACATACTCATAAATCTAATATGCTTCAGTAAAATATTAAAGGGTAAAAATCATAAAATATCAGAAAATGAAGATAAAGTATTTTAAAAATTCTAATAAACTTTCTAAATAAATAAAACTGTCAAAAATTAGACATAGAAAGGTTTTACCTCAAATAGTGCATTTTTTCACATACTACTATCCCACACCAACATAGAATATTCAATTTTGAGAGGGTAAAGATTTTATTTCAAGGATAGTAACAAGGGAAACTGGATCCTCAGTCTCTTCATTGTTGTTTAGATAGAACTACAAATTTGATGAGAACAATTGAACAAGAAACAGAAACAAGTAGAGGCAAAATAAAAAAAAAAAACCAAAAACACCAGAATTTAAATCATCTTTGTTCACAAAGATCATGAATCTATTGAATAGAAAACTACACAGTGTTCAGGAAAAATAGGTAATAAACAAGTTTAGCAAATTATAACATACATTATTAGATGAAAGTTTTATAGTTAATTAAGAATAAAGAACTTCACAAAATAAAAGAAAATTCCAAACTTTTTTAAAATATTTAATAAAATTTAAATTCTTTTGAAACCATTAACCAAGTCTAAAAAATTTATACATTGAAAATCTTTTAAATTGATGCACATTTCAAAGAGACTAAAAGTGTTAATAGTTTTGAATTCATATTATTCAAAATAATAGATGTGTTGAGTATAATCTCTATCAAATGTCAAAGGCATGTTTTAGAGAAATAGGAAAAATAATAATTATTAAGTTTGTATGGATTAACATAAAAGCCTAGATTTGCTAGTGAATCTACAGAAAACAGAACACAGTAGAAGCATGCTGTTTTCTGGCTTCAAACAGCATTACATAGCTTTTAATCAAGTAGTGTGGTATTGAAATAAAATAGACACAGAGACCAAAGGAATATGCTAGAAAGTCCATAAATAAATCTATACAGATACAGCTAACTAAATTTTGACATGGGGATGTGAAGTATAAATAAGAAAATTACATTCTCTCTTATGATAATTGCTTTGAAAATTATGTGTATAATTGGAAAAGAATGAAATTGTGCATTATCTTGGTTAATAAAAAATTATTTCAGAATGAATTCAAATCATCAATGTTAGAATTAAATAAAAAATTCTCAAAGAAAACATAGGGGAAATGTCTTGACATTGATTTGACAAGTTTTTAAAATAGCGTCAAAGGAAAAAGCGACACAAGAAAAAAGAAAACATGCCAAAAGATTTATTTCTGTGGATAAATTTCTTAGAGCTAGAAGGTGCCAAGCAGGTTACTGAAGGAGAAAATTAATTAGTATCAACCTAACTGTGCTGTGAATCCCTTGAGATACAATACCTAGTAGTCTGACAAAATATGTCCACTGGTGCAATAGTAGCCAAAAGGTCAGGGAAGTAACCAACTACTTTTTATGTTGGATTTAAGGACCATTCCACAAGTTTAAACCCATCATTAGCATCATTATTGGATCCCAGAGACTGTGACTAAATGAGTCATAAGCGTTAGTGTAGAACCTAGTACTATTAGTCTCTGAAATGGGCACAGTATTAAATTAACTCCAACTAACTTATCATTGTGCCTATAGATCTCTCAACATTGATCAGAGAAGCATATTTTTGAAGTAAGTGGCAATGAATGTTGCACGAGGAGGGTGGCCCTTTGTTTGTCCTGGCCACCCGCCTAGCTTACACCCAAAATAACCACACAGAAATTGTATTAATTAAATCACTGCCTGGCCCATTATCTCTAGTCTCTTAATGGTTAACTCTCACATCTTGATTTAACCCATTTCTATTAATCTGTATATCACCACAAGGTTGTGGCTTACTGGGAAAGACTTAGCATGTCTGATTCTGGTGGCTCTATGGCGGTTCTCTCACTCTGCTTTCTTTCTCTCAGAATTCAGTTCTGTCTTCTCTACCTACCTAAGTTCCACCCTATCAACTAGGCCAATGCAGTTTCTTTATTCATTATCCAATGAAAGCAACACACAAACAAAAGGAACTCCTACACAAAATGAACACATAAATCCAAAACTGGTTAAATTGTAGAGAACAAGAGATTAAATGACTCATGGACATAACCTCTCCTCCTACAGTTCAGAGATTATTGGAGAAGAAGGCATATAAAAATTGCAAGAGCCACGGGTAATTGTTGACTATCAGGAAACATTCTCTGGATGCAGGAGGGCAGTAGCCCATATGACTTCATAGCAGTTGTGACAACATGAACAAGACCACAAGACCTACACATTTCAGCTCAAACATCAGCCCAGCATGAGGAGGGAAAGTTAGAACAATATGCTACCTCTGACTGAGGAGCCACTAGCAATTGGTAGCTGCTGCAAGATGAAGAGTCAGTTTTCTATAATGCCCCTAGTAAGTTGATGCATCTCCCTATGGAAGGCCGCACATCCAAGAGCATAAGAGAAATACAAACTATACTTGCTTTTAAAATTGGGAAAACAAAGAAGACACACTATTGAGTGTATATGGAACAGTAAGCAGATGTGGGAGGAGTTGGAGGAAGGGAAATATGATCAAAACATGTTATATGAAATTCTCAATGTACTAATAAAATTATGAACAAAGAAATTTTTCTGAAGTTATATAAATGGCTAAATTTATATGAAAATTGTTACTTTTTGTTTTTTTCATATTTTTAATCATCAGGAAATGCCAGTAAGTCAAAGCCACATTAAGATGAAACTTCATATCTGTTAATGTGAGTATTACCATACAGTCAGATGATAAACATTTGTTAGCCAGGTATGAAGAAAAGGAAACATCTGGTCATTGTTTTGATGATGTAAATCCCTAGAGCCACCATGGAAATCAGTGTAAAATCTCATCAAAATGTAAAAGAAATAAAAGTAGCATATGACTTGCAATTCTATTTGTTGGTGTATAACAGATAAACTAAAATTTCTCAAAAAAAAAAAACAGTCTCAACTCCTGTGCTCATTGCAGTATTATCTACAAAAGCTAAAACATGAAAACAACCTAAATATTTGTCAAGTAATCAAATGATGAATAAAATTATAAGCATATCTACTTACACAGGAATATTTGGCAAATAAATTCTAAATGTATACATACATGAAATTATTCAATGCAATTATTATTATAGCTTCACAACATAGACAACATGGAAAGCATTTAATGGATTGAAATAATGCAGACAGGAAAAAACAGTAGTGTACAGCCTGGGATTAAACGTATTGCTGGATGACAGAGGACTTGCCTAGCACATGTAAAATCCTAGCTTCAATACACATCAAGGAAAGAAAATTCAATCCAAGCATTGAATAATCTCATTTATATGTGAAAGTGAAGATAGATTCACTGCAGGTAAGCAGTTAGATGAGTAGGGAAAATCAGATGCCAAAGGCCACAGTGCCAGTTATAGAAAATGAGTATAATCCAGAGATGTAAGCAATGTCAAGGTTACTGCGGTTCAAAGTATTATACTGTTTACAGATTAATCTTAAGTGTTTTCATCACTTACTAAGAAAAAAAGAAGAAAACGAGAGGACATGTAATATTTGAAAAGCCTTTTATGAGAATCAATTTCCTTTCAGTAATGAAGAAATATATAAACATAGTAGTTTACCTCAAATATACTCAGTTACTATTTGTCAAATATCTTCTCAAAAGCTTAATAAAACAAAGGAAACAAAACTACAACAATTAAGAAAGTACTTTTCATAGTACCGTATTCACATATGGACCTGCAATTATTTATGACTGAACAGTGAGATCTCACAGGTGAAATGGAAACAAGACAACTGTTTGGGAATTATTTAATATCTGTTATTAAATTTCTGAAATCAAGTTAGCATCAGAAAAAGAAAATGTTTTGGATGGTAACTCAAGGCAGGTAGATTATAAATAGTCGACTTCAAAACAAAGGGTGTTCTTAGGACTGATTGTTTTTCTTGTCATTGAAATTCTTTCCAGAAATGCCTTAATGTTTCATCAACTCTATCTTTCCATATAAATCAGAGAGTATATAATTTAATTCCATTTGTTTGTTTGGTTGGTTGGTTAGTTGGCTGGTTTTGGCTTTTTGAGACAAGGTTTCCCAGTAGCTTTGGAACCTGTCCTGAAACTAGCTCTCGCAGACCAGGCTGGCTTCAAAATCACAGAGATCTGCCTGCCTATGTCTCCCGACTGTTGGGATTAAAGGCATGTACCACCACTGCTAGACTGAGACATATATTTTAAGACACAGATGAAAGAAATTTTCTAAGCTGGTATCATTACTCAAAATCATTAACAGAAGACCAAAAACCTTAAATTATGGATATGAAGCAAAAAAAAATATCAAGCTCAGGGCATGTCTGTCTAGACTTGAAAGTCTGATATTCTAAGGATGATGAATATATTATAATCTTATCTCTTCTAAAAATGATCATCACACACCATCTTCATACACTATTGTTATTACAAACAAGTACTTTCTTACTACAACAAAATTTGTTGTTGCTTATCCTAAAGTCCCTATTTTTCCTTCTGTGTCATTTTTACATATGATAACCTAGGATGGCAAGCATAAAATCAATCATCGGTGTCTCATCAGTGATTGTAATTTTGCTATTTGGAAAAAAATTATACGAGATAAAGACCTAGATTAAGTGATCACACATTTGTTGATATTTAGCCATTTATATGTGAATTCATTATGAAATTTGATTCAAAATGAATCACGCCTAGTAATTCAAAGACTGACATATTTGAGAATCTAAGAAAATTGTGACGGTTTTCTTATCTCCTTCATGACGAAACTTAAATACATATTTTATTCAAAGATATAATTGTGATATTTTACTCAAAGATTATATAGTGATAAACAAATGTATTACAATCACTATTTTTAAAAAGTACTATTGACAGTTGAATCGATTAACAAGAAGGTGTCTGCTTGGGTTAGCTTTTTGCTAAAATATCACAAATCAGAGCATTCAGAGATTGTGTTTGCTTTTTCATTGTAATTGAAGATAACTAGTTCATTGGAATCCAAGCCTCTGGAAAAAGAATTAATACATGCAGAAATAATAAAATTATACTTTCAAAGATTACTCATATTGATTTTAACCCTGACCATTTTAAAAGGATAAAGACAAATTATAAAATATCTTATGCTCTTAAAAATATGACAGCTAATTCAGAATCCTGGTACTAATAGCTGAAGGAGCATAGGTTACATCAAGCATGCAAATGACACTATGGTACACACTGGTATTGCATATAACTAGCAATATGTAACTAGCCTAAGGATGAGATTTTAGTTCTGCATTAAAATTGAGGCAATATTTATCAATGCTATTCACTTTGCTAAATCACTAGTGAGCTTTTACTTGCTATTTTCAATTCAGGATGGGCTTTTGGGGACAGAATCACATCATAAGTCAAAGAATATTTAGAAATATTTGCCCAACATTTAGCTAACATATCTTAAGGTTCTCAGCATTTCTAGAAGATTCATGGTGGACTCATTATAGTATATAACAGTCAAACAGTGTTAGAGGATACAAAGTACTAAATCCATTTGTAACATTAACAAGATAACATTGTGTGTGTTTGTTTATAGAATAATGGGAAGGCCTCATGTTTGTTTAATATTTTATACAATAACTCATTTACCTGTGAGGTTCAAGCCTTGTCAAAGTTAGATATTTGCTTAAAGGTCCTGTACTAAGTTACAGAATGAAAATTTAAGCTTAAATTTTTCTCTCTAACACACAGGAATATTTTTCTCTGATGGAATCACTTTAATGGTTCCTGTTCAGTTTCTTCATTTGTTTCATCTAAAAATAGTTATCTCAGAATCAGCTTTGTTCTATTCTACAAGATTTCTCAAGTAAGGTCAATTGTGTTATATGTATATTGTTGCTCTTGATTAAGGTATTGTGACTGTGTAGTTTATTTTAAAAAATGTAATGTATAATTAGAAAATACAGGTTGTTATATATATATATATATATATATATATATAATTATCTATACTAGCCAAGTTTGTAGTCATGTTAGTTAGATTTTCTAGATGTACATAGATATATTTCAGATAGGCATTCTTCATATCTTTCAAAGACTACAGAATTGGCATTTAAGATGTTTTATTAACTTAGCACTTTTCATGACAATGAGACATGTCTGCTCCTGGAAGCACCAATCTACTTCAAGAGGAAGATGGGCATCAAAGAGGCTCCTTATTAGAGTTGGTTAGCCATTTGGGCAAAAAAATGCTCTTGCCTGGACTGCTTCACTGGACATGCAGTACCCACAGAGAGATGACTGCTGAACTTGCCTAAAGGTGAGATGGTCCTTCAGGGTTCCTGCTTCATAAAAGAGTCTGAGAGACATTCTGCAAGATACAGAAAAAAGTGACTAAACTGTCTTTAAATTTTCCTGCTTCATGAAAATGTCTGCAGGATACTATGGGCCTGTAGGCTGAAGATGGATGCCCCAATGGTACAAAAAAAAAACTTTGGGTAACTGTACAGGCAGTGAGATGTCTCTGTCATTTCTAGAGTTTTGGAAGTTGATTACATCTTGTTTACTTAGGTAATATTATATCCTTCTGGAGTCTTTGATGGAGTTAAAACTAGATATATAGTTATAGTATTGTTTTCCTTTGTTATGATAAAATATAATATATATATATAAATATTGTAACTGTAATTCTTGCTTGATAATTGTTTTGTTATATGTAATTTTACTATGTTAAAGTAAAAGCCATTTTTGTTTAAACAGAAAAGGGGAAATGGTGTAGGAGGTCCTTTTTTCTATGTGTTGCTTTCATTGGTTGAATAAAGAAACTGCCTTGGCCTTTTGATAGGGCAAAACTTAGATAGGCGAGGACAGAACTAAGTTCTGGAAAAAAAAAAAGGCAAAAACAAAGAGATGCCATAAAGCTCCTGCCTAAGACTGATGCTGGTTAGAATCTTTCCCAGTTAGCCACAACCTTGTGGTGCTACACAGATTGGTAGAATGGGTTAGATCAGGATGTGAGAGTTGGCCAGGAAGAGGCTAGATATAATGGGCCAGGCAGTAATTTAATTAATATAATTTCTGTGTGGTTATTTTAGGTGTAAGCTAGCCGGGTGATGGGACACAGCCCGTTCCTCCTACTACATATACACATATATGATTAATTAGTCTGACACTAGGAGTACAAATAGTACAAAATTTGTCTGGAACACAAATGCAGTAAGAAAAGCATTAGATAATGTATTTTCTATAATATATATAATAATCAAAGAAGAATAACAAACAACAAAAGAGATATTGTCCAGGATTCTTAAAATGTACGTGTTTTTTTTTCACCTCTATCTGAATCAGAGATGTTTGAATCATTGATATTTTGGCAATGCCTATAATTCCTCAAGCAGACTGATAAGTGAGTATTTGGAATTTAAGAGTCAGCAGCCACAGTTTCAGACCCAGGAAAGTCTGTGACCCTGACAGTGTCTGATTTCAACTGAAAGCAAGTCTGTTCTTGAGATCCTTGACCTCACATACATTTACTGTTTGACTTTACTTGATCCCTGGGGCTTTGCTCAATTCTTTCAGTAAAATCAAATAAATAAAAGGTAGTATAGATAGCATAGATCGGTAGATAGATAGATAGATAGATAGATAGATAGATAGATAGATAGATAGGATAAGTTGTACATTACTTGATAGGTTTGTTGAAGTTCCATGTGTTTGCTCCTTGACTATATAATATCACTTTGCTTTCTGTTAAAAATATCTCCATGCATTAATTAAAGGAGATATCTGGGACAGTAATCCAGGAAATTCAGACGAAGGCACTAAAATTACCAGCCGCCAAAATTCTGTGAGTTGTCAGGATTTATTTCAAAGGATGACTAGCTTTGGTGAGAAAATCATTTACTTTTTGAGTCATATAGTCATGATTTTCATTTCTTTATTCTCAGAAAGACAGAAGACACTAGCAACACTTTGACACAATTGGGAAGAAGAACAAGATACTGAAAACAGTGGAGGACTGGTGTGGGAGCCTATGTGTGACTCAGTTTCCATCTGGAGTAATTTCTGACTTAAAGAAGTCATTTGAGTTCAAGCTTGCCTGCTTTGCTTTTTCCTACCGCTTGAGGGCTACGAGAGACTTCTGATTTATCCCATGGGAGAAGAACACTCTATCTAGTAGAAAGTATATTGCTGATGACAAACCCCAGAAACATCAAGACAGAAAGGCTGCTTCTGAGCAGCAAGCACATGTTGGAGAGGAGGCTGCTCACTCAAGGACAGGAATGATCTTGTGGTTAGATACTGACTGACCATCTGTGCTGTCCTTTGTTCTGCTTTTGTACATAAATAAGTTCTGAAATAAACTCTGGGCTGTTTAGCTGCTTCAGCATGACCAGACAAACCTCCCAATTCTATCCTGTCTTCTGTTTCTTTCATCAGACTTTTCTTTGGCTTTGAGAATCCCCCATCCAGGAACCCTAGCTGACCCTGTAGGAGCAGGCTCCTACATACTGGCCATTTGTTTACAACAAAGTAGAAGGACAGAAAAACTAGAAAAAAAACTGCTTCAAAATAAAATCAAATGATGTCAAGGAACAAAAGGAAAGGAACTACAAAACACTGCTTGTATAAATAAAAAGAGGTGTACCCACCACAGAAGTCACAATGAAATTTTGCCACAAAAAACCTTGAAACTTGGTGTAGGAGGTCCTTCTGTATTTGGGTTGCTTTCATTGGTTAATAAAGAGACTGCCTTGGACTTTTGATAGGGCAGCCCTTAGGTGGGCGTAGTAGACAGAAGAGAATGCTGGGAGAGAGGAGTCAGGCACAGAGAGCTGCCGCAATGAAGCTGCCAAGTCAGACACACTTAATCTTTCCCGGTAAGCCACAACCATGTGGTAACATACATATTATTAGAAATGGGTTGAAGAGTTAGCCAATAAGAGGCTAGATATAATGGGCCAGGCAGTAATTTAATTAATGCAATTTCCATGTGGTTATTTCAGGGTTTAAGCTATCCAGGCGGCCAGAACCAAAAGCAGGCCCGCCACTCCTCATTACTACAGATTGGCACCTAACTATCTGGGCACTGGGAACGCGGCCCATGCCTCATTACTACAGTTTGGCGAGATTTGCCTGTAGCTCAGATAAAAAGCATTTATATGTTTCATGCTCATCCTCCAGTGCAGCTCCTGACTGGTCCCCCAGAGTGAGCAGAAATGGTTCATCCACTATTTTGAAATTGTAGAGAGGTGGAACCAACATCCAGAGCAGCTGCAACCAAGCTGCTTAACATTTTAAAAGCTCTTCAAGACAGTAGACAATTAAAGACAATGCAATAAGGACAGATTCAGATATAAAAGACCTCTATATGGGTCACAGTTTTTGATGGCTTGGGAGAGAAAAGAAAAAGGGTATAGAGAGCATGAAATAAAGTTAATGCTTTAAAAAAAAAAACAGGTAAAGTCTTTAAGGAGACAGAGTACAGATAGTTATAGATTTAAAAAAATAAAGAAAAATAAGCCATGTAAAAATGGAAAATTCACAGAATGTCTGGATTATATGTATTATTGTGTCTTCTTTAAATATTTTGACTGTGAAGGAGCTAAGTACAGAGAGCCATCTCATTATATGGGTGCTAAGCTAAACCAGCATGGATATTATAAAGGTACTATGACTTCTGAATTTGGGTCTAAGGATATGATGTTTTGGAAAAGAGGTTCTTCTTTTGTTTTCACAGAGGATTAGAACCTGTGGATTCCTTCTACACCAATATGGTATGATAGACCACACCCTCCTGAAAGGTCACTGTGAACACCTTCAAAAAATTACTTCACTAAACTGGTGACTGAGATGAACCTAGTACACAGGATACACCATGAAAGACCTGATTAACAGCGCCCCCACACAGCAGGAAGAAGTTTGGAGAGAAAAAACTATGCCCATATTCCCAAATATTGTTTGTAAATGTTCTTTTACATTTAAAGGTGGATATGATAGAGATATGGATAATTTGCATTGCTATAAATCTTGATTGATTGATACACGTTCAAAGTCAATTTTGTTATATGTATATGTATTTCTCATCTTGATTAAGGTATTGTGATTGTGTAGTTCATTTAAAAATGTAATATATAATTAGGAAATATAACTTGTTAATAGATAATCATCTATAATAATCAAGCTTGTAGTCATGTTATTTAGATTTTCTAGATATATAGAGGTATATTTCAGTTAGACAAACATTCTTCATATCTCTCAAAGATTACAGAATATGGCATTTTAAATGTTTTTGTACCTTAGTGCTTTTCATGACAATGAGACACATCTGCTCCTGGTAGCACCAATCTACTTCAAGAGGAAGATGGGCATCAAAGAGGCTCCTCATGGAGTTTGTTAGCCATTTAGGCAAGAAACTGCTCTTGCCTGGACTGTTGCATAAACTGGACACAAAGAATCCACACAGAGAGGACTGCTGAACTTGCCTAAAGGTGAGATGATCCTTTGGGGTTCCTATTTCATGAAAGAGTCTGTGAGACATTCTGCAGGATACAAAAGAAAGTGACTGAACTGTCTTTGAATTTTCTGCTTCATGGAAAATGTCTGCTGAATACTGTGGGCTTGTAGGCTGAAGATGCATGCCCCAATGGTACAAAGTAACTTTGGGTGACTGTACAGGCAGCGAGATGTCTCTGTCATTTCTAAAGTTTTGGAAGTTGCTTACTTCTCATTTATTTGTGTAATATTATAACCTTCTGGAGTCTTTGATGGAGTTGAAGAATGGATAGTTATAATTATAGTTTTCCTTTGTTATGATAAAAGATAAAGTAGATATAAATATGGTAACTGTAGTTCTTGCTTGATAACTGTTTTGTTATATGTAATTTTACTATGTTAAAGTTAAAGCCTTCCTTTTTGTTTAGACAGAAAAGGGGAATTTGTGTTGGAGCTCCTTCTGTATTTGGGTTGCTTTCAATGGTTAATAAAGAGACTGCCTTGGCCTTTTGATAGGGCAGCCCTTAGGTGTGCGTAGTAGGCAGAAGAGAATGCTGGGAGAGAGGAGTCAGGCACAGAGAGCTGTTGCCATGAAGCTGCCAAGTCAGACATGCTGAATCTTTCCCAGTAAGCCACGACCTCATGGTGACATGGAGATTATTAGAAATGGGTTGAAGATTTAGCCAATAAGAGGCTAGATATAATGGGCCAGGAAGTAATTTAATTAATACAATTTCCGTGTGGCTATTTTGGGGTTTAAGCTAGCCAGGCAGCCGGGACCAAAAGCAGGCCCGCCGCTCCTCATTACTACAGAAACTATAACTACCATATTGGTACAGCTATGGCATGCATGGGAACATGCTCAGAAGATCCTTTGCCACCAACTACAGAGATACTTGTACATTTTTTTTTCATTTTTGGTTGTTGATGTATATATACATATATGTGTGTGTATTTGTGCCTGTGTGTGTGAGTGTGTATGCATGCATATAATGTAGATACACTTTTTCCAATAGTTAGAAAATAAAACCAATTACCATGTCCATCAACAGGCACATGAATATAGAAAATATAGTGCCAATTCACATAGAATTTTATTTAGCTTAAAGAAGAATAAATCATGAGAGTCTCAGGACAAAAGACAATGTTACACACCATCATGTTGAACAATGCAAGCAAGATTTATAAAGACAAATAGCCAAAGAAAATTTGCTCCTGCGTTCATGCCTTTGTGTTCTGTAGGACACAATTAGTTTAACAAAAAAATATTTTCATGAGCTTAGGTGACAGTTATTTCCAGGAACATGTGTTACTTATCTGTGATTACACCACTGAAGAAAGTGTGAAAGAATATGAATATAAGAGGGTAACGGGTGTGAAAAACTTTAGTCAATTGTATACATGTCTTAAACTGTCAAAGAAAAAAGTTAAGTACTACAAATAAGTAATAAAAGCAACATATTAAATATACAAAATAATTTAATAAGACACTCAAATATATGTTCTCCCTTATTCAGAATCTATATTTAAATCTATTTTTATAATACATACTAAAGAAAACCCTCACATGTTTATGGATATAAACTGGCATATACATATTTGTGTATTTGTATTTGTGAAACACAAAACTAAAGGTGAGAGTAGAGAAAGTGAGAAAGGAAAAGAAGCAGTTATAAACATAGGATCAGGGGTTGCAATATATGTGACAAATGAACTAAACAGGGAACTAACAGAGAGTAAGAATTAGAATCAAGAGGGTGGGAGAGTACATTAAAAAAGGGGAAAACAAGAACCTGATACAAGACAGTATATGTATGAAAATAAAACCATTACTTTCTATGCTAACTTAAACCTCAATTAAAAAAATATGTAGTGTGATTCAAAGAGAAGCAAACCCAAGCAAGGAACTGAAATACATCCAGTCACACTGATTAGTAGTAGAGCGAAAGCCTGTTTATGAGTAGAGAGTCTCTAGGCATCGTACCTCAGTGATATGGCACCTATGGAGACACAATGCATCTATCTGTTTCACACTTTCAGACTTCTTGTGCCAGAGGTCAACAGTAGACACTAATTAGAGTAGTTTTTGAAATATGCACCTAGAGAGGTGAAAACACAGGAGGTGCCCTGGTGAAGAATGCCCATTAAGTTAGTCCTCCATGGGCTCCATGTGCAGAATCTTAATCACCTGTGCACTTGGCCCTTGTGGAAACATTCCATCCATACTAAATGGATTCTTGTTGAGTCTCAAAATTTGTGACTTTGAATATAAATAATTTCAGGTAGTCTCATTTCATAATTTAGAAATGCTTCAGCTATGATGCCTCCACATATATAGATAACTTATTCTTGTTTCCACAATTGTTGTATGGTTTCATCCACATTACCTAAACTCTCAATGCCTAAGGTAAAAAGATTAGTTCACTCTTCTACATACTATTGTTTCCTTAACCGACATGTAGAAGTCTAGGCATGTTTTATTTTAAAAATCTTTATGGTAAGAAGATTGGAAACCTTGAGATATGACAGTTGGTGGTTTCTACTGAACCTATATGTAAGGTTTGCCTTATTTGAGCTGGAAAATGGCTTTGTGGTAAGAAATGCTTGCTCCACAAGCATGAGGAGTATAGTTGAGATCCTATTACTCACATTAAAACCTGTTGGAGGATAGAGAAAAAATTAGCAACTAAAACACTGGATGTTATGAACAGAGGTCTCTGACACCAAGCACCACTATCGTGGTGCATAAACATCCTTACTTCCAGTTCCAGGAGATCCAATGCCCTCTTCTGACGTAGAGTTACAACTCAAACATGGATGGTAATATACACATCCAGGCAAACAAACCTAAGATAAATATTGAAAAAAACAAAATGAAAAAATGGGTGGAATCTTGTGCAAGCTTGAATGCAGATGGGTGATCATGGGGCTTGCTGAGCAACAGTCTACCCAAATAAGTAGCTCAAGATTTATCATGAAATCCTGCTCAAAAAGAATACATGGAGAATGAGATGTTGAGAAACCCAATGCCCAACTCTGATCTCTATATTCCATGTACACACATAAATACACACACACACAGATATTAAATAACACCACACAAGCACACACACATTGTTAAAGGTTTGAATTGTTTATGTCATAGAATAAAAATATTGTTCACTTTGTTTTTAAGTCAATTGCTTTTTCAGGACTAGTTTTGAAAATCTAAGTTCTTTTGCTTTTTGACCAATCAATTCACTGAGTGTTTTTTAATTTGAAATAGTTCAGATTCAAATTAATGAGTAAAAGTCTGTAGAGAGTTAGACATATTTAGAGATGTCAAATCACTATGGGATGTTGAGTCTCAGGCCCCTTTTCTTCCTTTCCCAATTTTACCCTGTGCACGTATGTGATGAATAGTTTGTCCCACCAATACTCCAAACTATGATCTACTAGCTTGCTATGTAACCCAAGCTAAAATAGATTACAATAGCTTTGGACTGAAACCTCTGAAACTTTCAATCAAAACCTTCTCTTTTTTTGTTTTAACATTGATTGATATAGATATGAATAATTTGCATTGGTATGGATTTTTCTTTATTGATATAAATTTACTGTCAATCTTGTTATATTTATATTACTGTTCTTGATTAAGGTATTGTGATTGTGTAGTTCACTTAAAAATGTAACGTATAATTAAGAAATATAGGTTAATAGATAGTCATCTATAATAGTCAAGTTTGTAGTCATGTTAGTTAGATTTTCTAGATATATAGGGATATATTTCAGTTAAATAAGCATTCTTCATATCTTTCAAAGACTACAGAATATGGCATTTAAGGTGTTTTAATAACTTAGGGCTTTTCATGACAACGAGACACGTCTGCTCCTGGCAGCACCAATCTACTTCAAGAGGAAGATGGGCATCGAAGAGGCTCCTTATGCAGTTTGTTAGCCACTTAGGCAAGAAACTGCTTTTGCTTGGACTGTTGCATAAACTGGACACGAAGAACCAGCAGAGAGAGGACTGCTGAACTTGCCTAGAGGTGAGATGATCCTTTTGGTGTTCCTGTTTCATGAAAGAGTCTATGAGACATTCTGCAGGATACAGAAGAAAGTGATGAACTGTCTTTGAATTTTCCTGCTTCATCAAAATGTCTGCTGAATACTGTGGGCCTATAGACTGAAGATACATGCCCCAACAGTACAGAAGAACTTTGGGTGACTGTACAGGTAGGGAGATGTCTCTGTCATTTCTAGAGTTTTGAAGTTGCTTAATTCTTGTTTACTTAGGTAATATTATATCCTTCTGGATTCTTTCATGGAGTTGAAGAATAGATAAATAGTTATAGTTTTCCATTGTTAAGATAAAAGATAAAATAGGTCTAAATATTGTAACTGTAATTCTTGCTTGATAAGTATTTGGTTAAAGCCTTTCTTTTTTGTTTAAACAGACAAAGGGGAAATGGTATAGGAGGTCCTTCTGTATTTCTTTTGCTTTCATTGGTTGAATAAAAAGACTGCCTTGGCCTTTTGATAGGGCAGTGCTTAGGTAGACGGGGTAGACATAACGGAATTCTGGGAAGAAGGACAGACAGGCAGCTGCCATGGTTCTCCTGCCTGAGACAGACGCTGGTTAGGAATCTTTCCTGGTAAGCCATGACATTGTGGTGACATACAGATTATTAGAAATGGGTTGAATCAATATGTAAGAGTTAGCTAATGGGAGATTAGAACTAATGGGTCAGGCAGTGTTTAAATGAATACAATCTCTGTGTAATTATTTCGGGTATAAGCTAGTCGTGCTACAGGGAGTCGGGGGGCCGGGAACGCGGCCAGCGCCTCCTACTACAATTGATTATCTCAGGTGTTTTCTGACAATAGTGGTAACCTGACTAATACAAAAGTCTTGTTTTCAAACAACTGGCAATTATATTGGAAAAAGAAAAAAAAATTGGCTCAACTAACATAAAAATGACAGAAAAAAAATGAACTTTGTGCGAATCATCTATTTCAAGATAAGGTTCTGACATTTAAACTTGATAGAAGTTTAAATAAAAAATTACAGCAACAATGAGGTAGATAATAATTTTTAAGGCACAAACATTATCCATTAATATAAAACTATATATAATTTGAATTCCCAATTTTTAAAGTTATAGTTCACTCTAAAGTGAAAATTCATAAAAATATAAATAAGCTAAAAACTGGAAAATGTGGTAACACACATATCTGACTGGACTGCCACAGAAATATGGCGGTTCCTGATCACCAAAAGTTAAAAGGAAAGGAGCATAAGATTTTGAAGATAGGGGAAAATAATTGAAAAAATCTTTAAGGAAACAATATAAAAAAATGGCCCCAAAACATGAAAATGTGTTAGCAATACAAGTTAAATTGATATGCTGAGGTATTTCATATCTACTAGAAGAAAAATATAATAGACAGGCAGTATAACATTTTAGTAAGGATGCATATCATATTAGTTCATTACAATTGTTATAACATTAACAAACCTAGCTGCTGAAAACATTACAGCTTTTAATGAAGAAGTACACTTAAATCCCACACTTGCTAAAAATTGAGAATAATAGATGGTTATTTATTTAGGGGTAGACTCACAAATCAGAATCCTCTGCTGGAATGGAGAAAAGAAAATGAATCCTCCAGTCAGAAAAGAGAGCAGATGCTCGCTTTACATCTGCATAAATAGTATATAAGGCCATGGTTAAGTGGGCAGGTAACTTAATGGCTATGGCTGAAGGATTTCCTACAGCATTTTAAAATATCTTATTTCTGCACAAAATGTTATAGAAGTCCTGTATTATAGATATTGGAAGATCTGAAAACCTTTTGAGACTTTGAAGG
This sequence comes from Ondatra zibethicus, assembly GCA_004026605.1. Lineage (NCBI taxonomy): Eukaryota > Metazoa > Chordata > Mammalia > Rodentia > Cricetidae > Ondatra > Ondatra zibethicus. Next base: position 26,484 of record PVIU01018800.1, read on the forward strand.
TGTATGTGATTTATCATTTTGTTGCAGTGTTCAAAATAAAAGGGGAAGGTAACTTATGGAATGGGAGAAGGGTAGAGATCTAAATAACTTATGAGGAGGGAAAGATAAGAGACTTAAGTGACTTAAGGAAGGGGGAAGTGTTTGACTAATCCAGGGTGTGCTTGCTTGGCCTCATATGCTGGGACAAAAATGTCACTATGATGAGAATGTATGACAGATACATTTGTCATCTCATTGTGGATAAGAAGGAGGACGGGGTGTGCACAAGAATCAGGAACAAAATATGCAGGAGAAACTTCCCCAAGTGACCTCTTTCTTCAAGCTAAGGTACATCTTCCATGGTTTGGAAGTTTGCAAAACAGCAACAGTAGCAAAGAACCAAGACCTTAAGACATTGTCTTTGTGGGTATAGTTCCTATCCAAACCACCACAAAGACAGTTCCTTGTCATTTCTTTCTTCTAGATATGTCCTGTATTCACTAGATAATTCCTCATTTTCCAAGCAAACAATAGTATACCTTTCTTCTATATCTTTATAATTTTACCATTTTAGTTCCTCTTTATAAAAATACTTATATTATTAATTCTATTTATTAATGTCTATATCTGTGAGGGAATGTACACTTGGATACAGGTTCTGATGGATGCCACGAAACAGTTTCTGGTTCAATAAAGCTGAAGCTTAAAATGCTTATTTTGTTTTTATTTTTTTTATTAATTTTACACACCAACCACAGTTCCCCCTCCTTCCCATCCTTCTACTTCCTCTCCACCTCTCCCAACCCCCATCTACTCCTCAAAGGAGTAAGATCTCCCATGGGATGTCAACAAAGCCTGGCATATCAAGTTGAGGCAGGACTAGTCCCCTCCCCTCTGGAGTAAGACTGAGTTAGAGATGTTTATAAATCACCTTTTATGGGTGCTGAGAGCTAGCATGGGTCCTCTATAATTGCAGTATGCACTTTTAACCACTGAGGCATCTATTAAGTCACTCACCTCCTTTCTTAATCCACTATCTTACTTCTCTCCATCCTTACAGAATACTAAGTCACTAGAACTATTCAAAATAACTTTTCTCCTTCCAGATCCTCCACTTAAGAACAACTGCTAAATTCCTTTTGAGGGGAAAGAAATCAATTAGTGTGCTCTTAAAATTAAGGCACCTTTAGAATAATATTATCTTGCCTGCACAAACTATGACCTGAATTTTCATAATTGGCATTATTAACAAAACATATACAACCTTGTTGAAATAAATTTGGCCATTTTATTCAATGAAATAAAACTAAATACATACCATTAAACATTATGGCACATCAAATGATAAAGAAGCTGAGAAAGAAATCAGAGAAATATCACCTCTCACAATAGCCACAAATAACATAAAATATCGTGGGATAACACTAACCAAAGAAGTGAAGGACCTATTCTACAAGAACTTTAGACCTTTGAGGAAAGAAATTGAAGAAGATGCCAGAAAATGGAAAGATATCCCATGTTATTGGATAGGTAGGACCAACAAAATAAAAATGGCAATCCTACCAAAAACAATCTATATATTAAGTGCAATACCCATCAAAATTCCAACACAGTTCTTCACAGACCTTGAAAGAACAATAATCAACTTCATATGGAAAAAAAAACAAAGAGAGCCAAAACAATCCTGTACAATAAAGGAATTTCTGGAGGCATCACCATCCCTGACATCAATGAAAGTAGCTTTGTATTAGCATAAAAGCAAAGAGGACCAATGGAATAAAATTGAAGACTTGGATATTAATTTACACACCTATGAACACCTGATTTTGACAAAGAAGCTAAAATTATACAATGGAAAAAAGAAAGCATCTTCAACAAGTGGTGCTGGCATAACTAGATGTCAGCTTGTAGAAGATGAAAATAGATCCGTATCTGTCGCCATGCACAAAACTAAAGTCCAAATGGAATAAATACCTCAATATAAGTCTGACAACATTGAATCTGATAGAAGAGAAAGTAGAAAGTAGCCTTCAATCTGTAGGCACAGGAGACCACTTCCTAAATATAAGGCCAGTAGCACAGACACTGAGCAACAATAAATAAATGGGACCTCCTGAAACTGAGAAGCTTCTGCAAAGCAAAGGACACAGTCAATAAGACAAAAAGGTAGCCTACTGAGTGGGAAAATATCTTCAAGAACCCCACATCAGACAAAATACTGATCTCCAGAAAACATAAAGAACTCAAGAAATTAAACATCAAAAATTCTATTTTTTTTTTTTTGGTTTTTCAAGACAGGGTTTCTCTGTGGCTTTGGAGCCTGTCCTGGAACTAGCTCTTGTAGACCAGACTGGGCTCGAACTCACAGAGATCCGTCTGCCTCTGCCTCCCGAGTGCTGGGATTAAAGGCGTGCACCACCACCACCCGGCTGACATCAAAATTCTAAATAAACCAATTAAAAATGGGGTGCAGAACTAAACAGAGAATTTTCAACAGAAGAATCTCAAATGGCCTAAAGACACTTAAAGAAATGTTCAACATCCTTAGCCATCAGGAAAATGCAAAGCAAAACAACTCTGAGATACCATCTTACACCTGTCAGAATGGCTAAGATAAAGATCACCAATGATAGTTTATGCTAGAGACAATGTGGAGTAAAGAGAACACTCATCCATTGCTGGTAGGAGTGCTAACTTGTACATCCACTTTGGAAGTCAGTGTGGTGGTTTCTCAGAAAATCGGGAATCAATCTACCTCAGAATCCAGCATATTCTTGGGCATATTCCCAAAAATGCTCAATCATACTACAAAGACATTTTTCAACCATGTTCATATAAGCATTATTTGTAATAACCAGAACCTGGAAACAACCTAAATGGCCCTCAACCAAAGAATGAATAAAGAAAATATGGAACATTTGTACACTAGAGTAGTACTCAGCAGTTAAAAAACAATGACATCTTGAATTTTGCATGCAAAAGAATGAAACTAGGAAACATATACTGAGTGAAGTAACACAGACCCAAAAAGATAAATATGGTATGTACTCACCCGTAAGTGGATACTAACTACAAACAAAGGATATTGAGCCTATAGTTCATGATCTTAGAGAAGCTAAGAAATAAGGTGAACCCTAAGAAAAACATACATAGATCCACCTGGAAAGTCGAAATAGACAAGATTGCCTGACAAAATCAAGAGCATGAGGGTGGGGGGAAAGGGGACGGCGAAAGAGGAAAAGAAGGGATAGATGGAGGGACAAGGAGAATTTGTGGGACTAGAATAGTCGAGATGGAGACAGGACAGAGATGAGAGCAAGGAAAGAGATACCCTGATTGAAGGAAACATTATGGGTTTTGCAAGAAACCTGGTTCTAAAGAAATACCCAGGAATCCAAAAGGATGACCCCAGCTAAGTCCCTAAGCAATAGAGGAGAGGGGGCCTGAACTGGCCTTGTCCTGTAGTCAGACTGATGAATATCTTAAATGTCACCATAGAACCTTCATCCAGCAACTGATGGAAACAGAGGCAGAAACCTGCATCGGAGCACTTGACTGGGCTCCCAAAGTCCAATTGAAGTGCGGGAGGAATGAAAATATGAGCAAAGTGGTCAAGACCATGATGGGTTCACCCACTGAAACAGTCTACCTGAGCTAATGGGAGCTCACCACCTCCAGCTGTACTGGGAAGGAACAAGAATAGGATCAAACTAGTCCCTCTGAATGTGGTTGACAGTTGCATGGCTGGGGCAGACTGAAGGGGTACTGGCAGTGGCACCATGATTCATCCAATCTGTTGATACTGGCTTTTTGGGAACTTATTCTTTTGGATAGATACCTTGCTCAACCTAGATATAGTAGGGAGGACCTTGGAACTTCCTCAAAGCAATGTGCCTTATCCTTTCTAAGAAGTGGATGAGGGTGGGTTTGGGGGGTATGTGGAGGGAATGGAAGGAGGAGAGGGACTGGGAACTTGGGTTAGTATGTATAGTGGGACAAAAAGATAGTTTCCTTTCTTTTTAAAATAAATAATTAAAATTAATATTTTCTTACACTATAAAGAGATTCAACAATCAGAAAAGAATGTGTTTCCTTCAACTCTGACAACCTGAGTGTTGTATGAGGCAAGAGGGCCACGTCCCGCTGGCCAGCTAGCTTAATCCCCAAAATAACCATGCAGAAATTGTATTAATTAAATTACTGCCTGGTCCATTATATCTAGCCTCTTCTTGGCCAACTCTCACATCCTGACCTAACCCATTTCCACCAATCTGTGTAGCACCACAAGGTTGTGGCTTACCGGGAAAGATTCTAACCAGCGTCAGTCTTAGGCAGTAGCTTCATGGCATCTGCCACTATGCTCTTCTTCCCAGCATTCTGTTCTGTCTTCCCTGCCTATCAAAGTTTTGCCCTATCAAAAAGCCAAGGCAGTTTCTTTATTCAACCCATGAAAGCAACACATAGTCAGAAGGACCTCCTACACTGAGTACAAAACATACTCAGAAGAAAATGAGTTCAGTTCCGAGGACCTACATGGTAGAAAAGACTGGCACCCACAAGTTCTGCTTTGATTTCCATATGTGCACTGTGACACATGAATTTATCTTCCTTCACATTCTAAAAATAAATGTAATTGAAAAAAATTGTTTTCTTAACATTCATTATCAGAATAGGCAAACCCAGTTTGTATAAACTTTATTGATTAAATTATGATTAATAACATGGCATATTCCTACAGTGGTGTACTTTTGGAAATAAAAAGGAACAAATTAATGACATATGCAACAGAATTAATAGGCTCTAAATGTCGTGTCCAATAAAAGAAGCCAAACCCCAAAACACTTCTGTAGGTATCAGTTTGAAAGAATGCAAAAACCTGCAGAACTGATTTGTCTTAGTGGATTTCCACTAAGGGATGGAAAGTGACTAGAACTGTCTATGAAGGAAGACTGATGTGGTGACATTCCTTTTGCCATTTTGATACTTTTGGTAATATGAGAATACTTAACTATAGTATCATTAAAATGAGTCAATATATTTGCTTAATTTTAACATAAATTGTGGATTCCTATTTTTTTAAATGACAAATATTTCTTAAATAAATTTTAACAAGAATTATGTATTAAAGTATTCTTCTATTATCTCAGTTCTTTGTAAAGCTTAAACAAAGGACATTCTACTGGACCTGTGTAAAAGAAAACAAGTATTTCATTGTGGATCGACCTTCATACATACTCCTATTTTACTCTCTCTTTACTTTTTTCTCTGTTGCTCTGGATAATTGATTATCCTGTTTAAAATGAGCAAATCAAGTTAGTAATCAGGACAATATTTTTCTTCATTTCAATGTACTACAAAAATCCCTATAAAAAGTACTTTTAGTACGGGTCAATTCTAACAGCATTTGAATTCTGAAATAAAATTTTTGCGTCTTTGATGGATGGTATTGTGCTGCACTTAAATGAAGGCATGCTGCTGATGTAGAATGCATCTATCTTTATCTGTGATTTCATTTACCCACTTATTTATCTATATGTGCAGCATGCATTGTCACATGCTCACATTTTGCATTTTCACTGAACTTTCTACTAGTTATTCTCAGACTGCTGTTTTTTTGTATTTTGTCTATTTACCAGAACTGTTGATTCTACCTAACAAAGAGAGCTGGATTAGAAGAACAATAGAAACCATTTTTCCAGACTCTTGTTAAAAAGCACTTAACATATAAATGGGGGGTGTTTTCCTTTAATGTGTGTGTGTTTCTCACTCAAGATGCCATAGTGCTTAGTTCCCTGACTCAGGCAGCTAATGTGTTCATGCTGAACATTAAGTCAGGCAGTGGGGGCCCACACCTTTAATCCCAAAACAGGCACATCTCTGTGAGTTTGAGGTCAGCTTGGTCTACAGAAGTAGTTCTAGGACAGCAAGGGCTGTTACACAGAGAAACCCTGTCTTGAAAAACAAAACAAAACTAACAAGCAAACAAAAACTATTTTAGCCAAACCAAGGAAACTGCAGCTCCCCTAAACTGACTGGGTAGATGTTGATAATGTTAATAATACTGTGCAATTTTGCAGTTTTAGCTCAAATACTCTCAAGAGAGCAGAACTGTTCAGCTGGTGCTTTTCTGCATCTCTCTAGTTAACAAGGCGTTCATTGTTCATGAGTTCACATAACTGAACTATTCTAAATTATATTCATTTATTCTGGGTGATTTAACTATGAATATACATTTAGAAAGGAATAATAATATCAACTGATATCTGGAAAGTTCTCATTGATAGGAAGGTTTGTTTGATGCAGCTTCTCTGATTGTATGAACAAGGAAGAGGACTTCACTGATAACAAAACTGTTGTCAATATCATAATGCAAAGAAGAATAGACTAGAAGAGATGGGTGAGAGAATGAAGGACTACAATCCTGATCAATCCTTCATCTCTTAGACTGAAGAAGCATGATGCAATTTTATCTGTTGAACTTGGGTTCAGCAGATGAGCCAGTAACTCTGATGAACCAAGAACCAAGATGAATCAACAAATGAACCAAGCCACTGACATGAACAAAGAAACCCTGCTCAAAGTTATATTGTAATTCTAAATAATTTTGATTAGAAACAATCTTTACTCGTATTCGTGACAGCCTTAGAAATTAAACAGTTTAAAATATTTTCAGATATTAAACACTAACCGTTTTGTATTTGCTCATATCCACTAAGTTATAAAATTGCTTGATCCTAAGTTATCCACTGGTGTTACAGGAGACAGCTCTTTAAAAACCTGGAGCTAGACAGTGGCGCACACTTTTAATCCCAGCACTTGGGAGGCTAAAGCAGGCAGAACTCCATTAGTTTGAGGTCAGCTTGATTTACAAAGGCTAGTTCCATGACGGGCTCCAAAACCACAGAGGAGCTATGTCTTGAAAAGCAAACAAACGAACAAAAGAAGAAGGCAAACCTGCAACCGAATCAAGCATTTCCAGAAGTTATATATCTCTACTATATACCATAAAAATATTTATGTATAGACATCACAGAAATTCAGATTATACATTCATCAACTCCCATGCTCCCCACCCTCATTTCCTCTAACAAGCTGATGCTACTTTGTCAAACCTCTTACAATTGGTTACTAATTGTCAATTTTATATGTTATAGAAACTAGCTGTTTATTCAAAAACAAAATCTGTGCATTAATTGCCCAGGTATTATAATTCAGTGTTAGTACTAACTTCCACCTAGTAATAATGAGCCTAAAATCTCAGTGTTCCATTTATTTAAGCTTTATTGTTTGCTATAGAATTCCTTGAGGTACATTTAAATTTTCTGGCAAATAAAGATCCATTCATCAAAAACATTTTCTGTGTATTACCAAGATATTTCTCACCTTGGTCATCTTTTAATGAGTTATTAAAGGCCATATACAAAAGAAAGAAGATTCTGAATAGATCAGTGAAACCATTTGTACCAATTGACAACAGGCATCAAGGATTGCTCTCTAAGCTGGGTCTAATACTGCTCTCTCATCTATAGCAGGCACTTCATATTTAACAGCAACAAATGTAAACTCTCATTAACCTTTAACCAGAAAGTGGAAATACTCCTCTCTGCCACAGACAGTTACAGCATCACACATCCAGGAATATGGTCTTCCATGCACAATGTTTCCTTTAACGAGCAAATGGAATGCAACCTCTGCATAAAAATAAGAGCTGTTTTTGGTAACTTGCACATGTAGGAACCAGTATTTATTTGACTTTGTCATTCCTTCTTATATTTTCTTCATTTTATATTTTGTCAACTCTAAAATGCTTTCCTTTAAGTATGGCATATTAGCTTCTTTGACAACAAACAAACAATTTGACATAAAATGACAGATATTTTTTCTCTGACAATTGGGAAGATATATGTTTGAAATGTAGGTTTAATGGCACATTAAAGATTCTGAGAGAAGCTACTGTTCACCTCATTCCTATCTACTGTGGGTCACAAGACATCTAGACTGCACATTCTCTTGCAGGAGCATCTCTAAAATATTTATCTTCATCATCACACAGCCATTTTCCCTTTTAATTTCCTTGTCCTCATATGCCATTCTATGCCTGACTTTGTATGTTCTCCTGTTTATCTTGGAAGGGTCTTAGAGAAACTGAAGCTAGTACTTACTTCAATATGGTGCTTTCTTACCTTGCATCTGAGTTGCATCTGCAAAGAACCTGCTGTCAATAGATATGGTCGCATTTCTAAAACCAAGTCACTGGCACTTGTATGAAGGATGGGAACATGGTTCATCAAGCAACAGGATACAGGATTGTGTTCCCCAGTGGTTTCGCTTATTTTCCTTTCTGATGCTATTGTGTCTTATCTACTTTCCCTTTGTAAAATTATTTACCTCAGTGTAAAACCTACATGAAAGCTCACAAGCATTTGTAATTCAATTTCTGGGGATATGATTCCCTCTTCTATTAATTCCACTTGAGTCATGATATCTGTTAGTTCTCTTATTTCTCTGTTAATTTTCTATCTGGTTGGTCTGTCCACTGGCGAGAATGGAGTGTTGATGTCTCCTACCATTAGTGTGTGGGGTTTGATGTGTGATTTAAGCTTTGAGAATGTTTCTTTTTAATTTTTATTGAGCTCTAAATTTTCCTCTGCTCCCCCCTACCTCTAGGAATGTTTCTTTTACATATATGGGTACTCTTGTATTAGGGGCATAGATGTTCAGGACTGAGACTTAATCTTGATAGATTGTTCCCATTATGATTATAAAGTGTCCTTCTCCATCTCTTCTGATTGATTGTAGCTTGAAATCTATTTTATTAGATATTAAAATAGCTACACCTGCTTGTCTCTTAGGTCCATTTGATTAGAAAACAATTTTCTAACTCTTTACTCTGAAGTAATGTCTTTCTTTGAGGTTGAGGGGTGTTTCTTGTATAAAGCAGAAGGCTGGACCCTATTTTCATATCCATTCTCTTAGCCTTTGTCTTTTTATAGGTGAATTGAGTCCATTGATATTAAGAAATATTAATGACCAGTGGTTATTAATTCCTGTTATTTTTAGGTGGTAGTGTTTGTGTTTCCCTTCTTGGGTTTTGCTGGTGGGAGGTTATCTGTTGCCTGGGTTTTTGTGAATGCGTTTAGCTTCCTTTGGCTTGGGTTTTCCTTCCAGTACTTTCTGTAGGTCTGGGTTTGTGGATACATATTGTTTACATCTGGTTTTGTCATGGAATATCTTGTTTTCTCCATTGACGGTGATTGAAAGTTTTGCTGGATATAGTAGTCTGGGCTTGCATCTGTGGTCTCTTAGTGTCTGCAGCAGACTCTGTCTACAGTATGTCAGTACCATAGGACACAGTATACCAATATTATGGGACAGTACTTCTGTACTGAGATACAGCATAATGGTATTGGGGGACACTTTGTCAGTACCAGGGAACACATGGCATTTGTAACTGATAAATGTACAGAAGAACAAAACACCAACATATCTCACTTGTTAAACTCTCATTATAAATATGTTTTTAAAACCATATATCTATATACTCTTCTATCATTTTCTGGTAATCAACTATTAAATCCTAAAGCTAGAGTTTTCAAAAAAGTGCTTTTTGTCTGTTTGTATCTTATTGACAAAAAAAGCACTCAGGGTCTCAGAGTTAGTTACTCTGACTAACCTCAGGATGGAACACAAGCTCAAAATCTGCCATCAATCTTCAGAACATAGGCTTAGCGCTTTTGTTCTCCCATATGGAAAAGTCAACTTTTTACTCACTCAGATTATATTTTTCTTAAATCAAAGATTATGAGGTAAGCAGTGAATTCCCATAGAAGTGTAACTTTCAACCAAAAGAACTCCCTCATTTACCAATTCATACTACAAATTAATGTGAGCAATGGTTTCATAATTAAGAAATTTAGACCTCTATGACATCTAAAATCACAAAGGAACATGGCCAATGGTAAAATAAAATATGTGTTTGGATACCCATAGTGAAGAGTTACTAGCAATCAATCCTAATTTCAGCAAACCGAGTAGCAAATTATATCTTGTTTTATATGTTCTGAATGCCAGTAATAGTCACTTATAACATTATGAGAAGCATGTTTGACATATCCAAAATATATGTCAAACATATACTTTCAATTGATATATTCTATAGATAAACTTCAAGTTAAAGATATTATACATATATATCAAAGTCAATTTTCACTAAAATTTTGTAAAAGTTTTTGTGTGCGGTTAATTAAAGTGGAAACATTTAATTAATGTAGAAATAAATAAAATTAACTCATTTATTCACGTTAGTAAACTTTGTTTAGAAATGGATACAAAAAAATTTTCTGAAATTAAAAGGGAAGAAGGCTGAATTGATACCACAATATACCCTTTAGCAGAATTTATTCATACTGTAAACAATTATATTACACAAACATTCTACAAAACTACCGATACAGTTTCTTAATCTCATTTTATTAGATATTATAATTTAATCTTATGACCTTGATGTTTGTTTGTTTTTTGACATTTATTATTAAATTTCATTACAGCCTGTAAGAAAGGTAAACTTTATTTTCTCATTGTTTTTCTACCACACTAAGTTTGAGTGAATGCATATATACATCTCACTACCAGAAGTGCTTGAAAAGAAAATAATTCCCACATCCCATGGCAGGTGTTGGAGGCTATCATTGGCAGGAAAATAGTGCCCACCACACTTTAGTAGCTCTAAAATCCAGTCATGTATCTGTTCTTAGTAGTTTTGTCCTTGCATAATGCCAATGGCAGATAAACAAACTTGTTCTATGCACACAGTTGAACATTACCCAGCAACGTGAATTAAAAGCCCCATCTAGTGAATATACAATGCAATGTATGAATCACAAATGCATTATGTTGAGTGACACCAATTTAGTGTCTTTGTTCTTATTTATGAATGACTCCACCTCTTAGTCAAACATTATATCAAAATTTATAATCTTAGCAGAGAAACCGTTCCTAATAATTTTTTACATATTTTTAGTAAGCCAAAAATAATTATTTAAAAATGTAGATAAGTGGTTGCCAGTGACAAAAACTAGAAGAATCTGTTGACTTCAAAGAAGCAGATGGATATTTTCAGTTGATACAAATAGTTCATAAATTGACTGTTGCTGTGGGACAATGGTTTGCACCCTGTCAATTGTATTTTAATAAAACTCTGATTGGCCAGTACCCAGGCAGGAAATAGAGACGGGACAACCAGGCAGGAAGTAGAGGCAGGGTGACCAGAACAGGAGAATTCTGG
>PVIU01018801.1:0-38131 GCA_004026605.1 Ondatra zibethicus
TTTGTTTCATGTAAGAAGACACTATTCACTTCCATTAATTAAGAAAAGGATTGTTTGGTAGAGTGAATAGATTGTAAGGAAGATTTCATTAAAATGAAAATCATGATTGTCAAAGGAAAAACCACAGTGGGAATAATAAGAATGGAAGTGACAACATGGAAAATCTAATTAGAAATTCACAGACATGCTTAAAAAATACCCTTCAAACAAAAGAGAATAAAGTGGGGAGATGCACTTGTAGACAAAATAAAGATGATATGAGAGGCAGACCTTAGAGACACACTTAACCATTACAGATGCTTGCAAAGCAGTGAATATCTCTGCAGAATAAGGCAGTAATCCAAAGAACAAACCTTAGAAAGAAAGCATAAATCTGGGTTAACTGTTTCTATAATACAATATTTTTCTAAGTTTATAAAATGTATATTTATCATATTCATCCCACCCAGTAACTCCCTGACCCAATTCTTACATCCCTACCTACTTTCCAATTTCATATTCTTTTCTGAAATAATCTTGAAAATGTTTCTGGTATTCCACTGAATCTAATTTGTGATGCCCATATCACCATAAGCTTAGTGTCATCAGCATATGTATGATCAACACAGCAGAGCTCACACCCTTACAAGAAACTTGACTCTTCTTTCCTCAAAAGCCTTCAATTGTCAATGATCCCTTTGTTAGGGATGTGGCCTTTAAGTGCCTCTTCTTTCATGATACAATGTTGACTGACTTTATTTGCACATCTATTTCAAGCATCCATAGGTACCATCAGTCCATGAAAGCTGTCATGTTCTAAAGATACAGTTTAACTCCAGACCTCTCAGACCTCTAGCTGCTATAGCTGCTACAATCTTTCTGTCCCCTCTTCTGCAATGGTACCTAAGTGTTGAGGGCATGCATGTTAATATAGATATCATGTTTGTGGCTGAGCACTGACATAAGTTCTCTTCATCTTCACCAGTTGTGACTTTTCTCATTAACCACTGTCCATTGCAAAAAGTACCTCTGGTGTAAATTCTGAGAGTTGTATAATCTACAGTATAGAGATAAAAATTTAAAATACAGATTAATATTATGTCCATTTATAAGGATGGTGGCGGTAGGTTCATCTCTGATGCCTATGATGTCCCCAGCATGGACTCTAGATCACTTGTACTACCAGGCTTGTTTTCCCTTCTGTAGAACTGTAGAGCAATGAGTTATTTCCATAATATTTATCACAATCTTACTCCAATGGGCAAACTTCATCATGATGGCCACTACTGCAGTTCACAGCATCCACAGCTAGAAAGAACTGTTGATGATGCTTTTCCTTAGCAGCCTATATACTTCCTTTTGATATGATGAAGGCTAGCCATTAGGAAGAAAGAGTTTTAGAATCAGCATTCTTTCTTTCATTTTTTTTTCATGTGCAGTGGTTTTTTTATTAGAGGAAAGAGAATGGGAAAGGAGGGGAAAGGAAGGGGGAGAACAGCTTCAAGGGACAGGAGCAGCAGAAGAGAAGAGAGAGGCAGAGAGAGGGGAGGTCAGCATTATTTCTTTATGCCCTATAACAAAGTGTAAGATATTTTCAGCAATAAGATTCTGTCAGCAAGTTTGGGTTGGCAACCCAGATCAATGTTAATACACTGTACTATTATAGAAGTCTCCATAAAATCCCTGACCAACAACTTGAGTGATGGTGTCCCATAAAAGGTACTGGTTTTTCTATTTAACAACCAATATCTCACTAGCAGGAACATTATTCCCTATTTTGGGTGTCTCCAATTGAATTAAATCTTTTATATGAGCACAAAACGCACACACACACACACACACATACACACACACACACACACACACACACACACACATTCAGCTTATAAAATGCTACATTTCAGTATGGAACTGGACAGAGAATTATCAGCAGAGAAACAAATGACTTAGAAATAATATAAAAAGGGAACTTCAGAGTAGTATAGTCAATGTGGAAAAAAGTATTGGGATTCCTCAAAAGTTGGAATATTGATCTACCACAAGATCAAGTTATACCACTCTTGCGCATGTGCACAAATCTCTACAAAGGAGATACTTGTTCATTGATGATTTATTTCTAATCAGAAATTTAATCAGCCAAGGATGCTCACTAACTGATAAATGTATAATTAATATGTGATTTACTTCAACAATGGAATATTATTTAGCTGTTAAATATGAAATTATGAATCTCCCAGATAAATTTTTAGAGCTAGAAACAATCACACTGAGTTATGTAGCCTAGACCCAGAAAGAAAATTACCACATATTTTCTTGTACATGTATATTAGATTTCATGCCTTAGGTATGTGATTTAGATATGAGTGGTTAGATAGCTAGCAAGGCACAAGGAGGGAGGAAGGTAATTTCTAAGGAAAGCAGTGTATAATATATTGTTATAAAGGAATACAGTGGAAATTAAAACAGAAGTATTTGTTGTAGTGAGAGGGAGAAGACAGAGGAGGGAAAATGGGGAGGAATGAATAATACAAAATGCTTTTTATGAAGATATCTGAAAATATATTCCTATAGAAGCTTCCTAAGATTTATGCATATATTTAAAGACATTTGATTGGAGTCACAATAAGGAAGGGAAATTTCTCCAACTGGGTATCATATATTATCTAATAAAAACCCAGTACGATAAATAGGTTTCATTTCCCCCCCTCAAACCACGCAAGCACTGTAGATTAGTGCAATTACTATTGACTACCTTACAGAACTTGATCAGAAGATGCAGCACACAGCACCTGTCTGTCTGTGCTCTATGCACTACCATACAGTTCACGAACTTTGGGCAAGGGGTTGGAGGTTGAAACACACAAAGACACACAGAGACAGCACAAACAGACAGAAACATGGACCTCTAGTCACTGGTAAAAAGCCCTTTATTCAATAGCACCATGGAGGCTTATATACCCAACAGTCAGGTGGGCCAACAGGTGAAAACCTTATCCTCTGATCCTCAAGGCAACACGTGCTCATGAAGCAGAACTGGTAAACAATTATGACACAGCTTTCAGTAACTTAAATCAGAAGGAAAGTAAGTAACTTAAATCAGAAGGAAAGTAAAGATCTCTAGCAGGGAAGAGCAGCTGGAGGCCAGGACTCCAAATGGTTCCAACAAGAAGACACTATTGATAAAAACATTACATACTTAGAGTATAAAACATGAAGAAATCTAGCTATCATTCAATTAGAAAATTAGAAACTTTATTCCTATCAGTTAGTTTGGTCATATTGCTAGAATATGCCATCCAGGCTATTGGAGGAGAAAAATAATCATCAAACACCTATCTAAGACCATTGCAAATAATGCTTTGTCTACAAGATATGCCTACATATGCAATAATGGCACAAATGTTATGGGACTAACCAATCACTCTTTGATCTCTTTGATTTGATTTTATACCCTTTCTGTGATAAGGATACCATGACTGACACTGCTAATGATGCCCCAAGCCTGAGACTAGATAAGGCATGGACCCAGGAGAGAGCCTACTACTTTTATTATTACTAAATAAACAGAAATATATAATTATTTCTAATGGTTTATTATCATACCCATGGAGCAGTGCATTGCTCAGTCATCATCAGAGAAGTTGTAACAGTAATTATCAGAAAGACCCACCATTGTATAATGTTAAGACAGTGAGAAATGTTTGAATGGTAACCCCTGAAAGGAATGTCTTTCTCAAACTCTTCCTCTCTAGGCTCAGGGATATACGTAGAAGAGGGATGAAAAGATGGTTTTAAGAAAATGGTACTTTTCTTAAACAGAGCTGATGCACACTTGAACACACAGAGACCATGACAAAACTGAAAAACTTAAATCAGACAAAAATTATACTGTGAAGGAGAAGTGGGCACAAAATATCAGCCATAGCTAGGAGGCAATTTACAAATGATAGCTGCTGGGCAAGGGATAAGCAGAACTTTTTCAAAGCAGTGACATTGATATATTAACCACATTCCAGAACCACAGGGCTTATGCTCAGGAGTGGTTGGCTAACTCAAATTGGACCCTAATTCATAAAATAGAGATTTCAGGTTCTCCTTTAATAAGCATAATTCCACAAAATTAAGCAGATAGTTAGGTTTCCTATTCCAGGAATGGATTCCTTCCTGTTGTGTAGGTCTTAAATCCAAGAACAGAGCTGTTAGTTAAAACAAAGATAAGCATGACACTAATGTACCATTAAAATGACTGTAGCATGCTGGTCATAATATGGTTTGTAGATATTATAACCGAATAGGGCTATTGATTGCTCCCTCCCCTCAGAAGCTTGTGTGGTGCTTCATGATATAAAAAATAGTACTCAGGGAGGGGGAGTTCAGATCAGTTTCAGCTCAGAGGTCTCTAGACTCTGTTTCTGAAGTGCAGGGTGTCTTCAGGAATAGGGATTTACCTTTGACATACATGATATAAAAGAAAACTAAAAGGCTAGAAAGATGTCTCAGTACACAAAGTACCTGCTAGAGAAATATGAGAGACAGGGTTAGAATTCCAGTATCCAAATAACATGTTGGGCACAATAGTTCATAAATTGTTTGCTAGAGAGCTGTGTATGTGTTTGTGTGTGTAGGCCAGAGACATTTTTTTCTACCATGTAGGTCCAATGAGTTATAATCAGGTTGTCAGGCTTGATGGAAACATGAATGTTTCTGTTTCAGTTTCCCAAGGAAAGTATTTTATTCTAAACGTAGAAGTCATATACATTCTATAATTTATTTTCTTACTAATTAAAAAATAACATTATAGTATATATCCACTAAAAGTAAAAACTTGAGGTGTGAGGATGGATATGAGCTTTATCTGCTCTTCCAGAGTGTCCTGGTCATGTCTCAGCATCCATATGGCAACTCTCAATTGTCTGCAACTACAGTCTAGAGTATCAAACCTATTTAAGGCCTTCACTGGTACCAGACACACATGGTACACAAACATACATGAAAGTAAAACACACATGCATATAAAAATTAGCAATTTTATTCTTTAACAGTTTTTATATATAATATTTTTTGGCCACAGACTTTCCTCAACTATTCCCAGATACTTCCCACCTCTTTACCTACTCAACTTTAGGTTTTTTCTCTCTCTCTCAAACACATTGAGAAAAATAGATATTTATAATAGTGTTCAGTTTATTATTCCTATGAACTATGAATATTTGTCTTTAAGAAACTGGAGAAATGAATTGAGATAGCCACATTATTTTAAAATGATATCTAATTCCATAAGAATGCTCCTTCAAGAAGGTTTGCTTAATGAACAATGTTTCTGAAATCCATCACCCTTGATAAGTTGTTAGTTATTGACAATTTAATTTTATCTTAAGTGGCATAATGCATTACTGATCTTGAAGTTTGCTCTCTGTTTGTCCATATCTACTTTAATATCTTTTTCTGAAGTTATTTAGGCACCAAGCTTGCATTAGGAATTCTCTTACTTCATCTTGGTCACAATCCCTGGCATTATTGTAGACTTCTTAAATCTTGTCTTTCTAAACAATGTGAAATTGATGTTTTTAGCATTTTGTTATGTGTTGTTTGAGTTTGTCTGTATTTGCGTGTTAGAGTAAAATTGTTTGTAGTTTATCATTTGTGTACTATTGCCTGTGCAGTTCACATTTAAAGTGTAAATTTTCTGTTGAATTATTTCTCTGATCTTATTTATTTCATAAGCTTTTTATGTATTCTGAAAGTTATTTGATGCACATTATTTTTGAGAATATCTCTTCCAGTTTAATGACTTATATTTTCAACAATTTACAGAAAATTTGATAAAGAGATTGATATATATATATATATATATATATATATATATATCCTCACTACAATCAACATAATATGACGTTTCCAACCCTTTGTAAAGGGTTTGTTCTGATAAACTTCCACTCATACTTAATGTGGACAAAAAGTTCAATATTCTTATTTTCAAACAAGTAAACTGCCAGTATTTATTGACTAGCCAGTATTTTTTTGCAATGAAACTCACCTCCTGTTTACTTTTTATTGTTTCTGCATCTCTTTCTTGTCCCTCAGGTTGTTTATGTCTGTACACATGGGGTATTGGTTCTGAGTTACTTTTTTGCCCCTCATATTGTATATGTCTGCACACATGGGATATTGGTTTGGGGCCTCTTTCTTGTCCCTCAGCTTGCTTATTTCTGCACACATGGGACAATGGTTCTGTATCCCTTTCTTATCCCTCAGGTTGTTTATGTCTGCACACATGGGATACTGGTTCAGGGTTGCTTTCTTGTCCTTTGGGTTATGTCTGCACACATGAAACATAGCTTTTAATGTTCTTTTGGGAATTCTGCAGGGTTACTGATGTTCTCCCTCTTCCACAGCAACTGTCTCTTAAATACATTTGTGGTGTTTTGTTCATCTCTTTTTGTGTTCTATTTTCTTATTAATTTCCCTCAGTGTTGGCTTTGGACATTATATTGATATCTTATGCAAGAGAAAATTGACAGCTTTTTCATATTAACTTGCTACCAAATAACCTTTTAATGCTACTTGTCTTAAAAATGTTTCTACAAAGATTGATGGTGGGTTTTTTGGTATGTCTTTTACACTGTTCTTAGATTTGTTCCAGCCTGTTTTTTATTCTTACTATTATGATGTTAATAACATTGTAGTTTTAAACTTTTATTCTCTCATAAACAAAAACTAAATTAACTGAAAATATTTCATGGTTACCAAAATTAATTATGTCTTTTCAGAATATGTCTCTTATGTCCACATGCAGTATCTGCAAATAATTAGTATGTTTTTGTTTTTACTAAAATAAGTTAGAGATGGGATTTCTTGGAAACTTTATCAGCATTAAATATAAAATTCTACATAATCTAATGTTCTCATACAATTTATGCTTGCTGTTTTTCTTCTCTGTACCATTTGTTTCAATACACCTAAACATATCACAATATATTGCAGCCACATATTTCACTTATAATTTTAATAATTTACACATTACTTATGGATTCTGTGGTCTCTGTGAAAGATACCCATACCTATATACTGAAATTATAAACACACATACTTGAAAGCTAGAAAAATATATTTTCTTATTTTAAAAAGTAAAGACAGGAACTGGACAGAAAGCTCAGTAAATAAAAATGTTGTCACACAAGCATGAGTTCTTGAGTTCAAACCCCACAACTCATATAAAGATGGTTTATTGTGGTGGCATATGGTTGAATTCCCAGTACTTGGAGCCAAAGGCCAGCAATTCCCTGGCTTTTTCAGGGCAGCCAGCCAAGCCTACTTGGTGAGCTCTATGCCAAATAAACGTTGGCTAAGAAATGCAATTTGCAATTCAAGTACGTTTTAATCACAACTAAGAAAAATTAAAAAATAGTCACTTCATTGGTGATCACACAGTAGCAAATTGATTACCTAAAGAACAATAATGAATAGTTGGTTTTGACAGCCAGAACCCATGAGAAAAATCCAGATGTGATAAGTTATGTTTGCAGTCACAGCTGTCAGAAGATAGCGATAGTGTAACCCATGGGGATGATTCCCAGCTGGGCCAACCTTTTTTGGCAAATCTTAGGCCAATGAGAGATCTTTTAAGAACAAAAATAAATTGGAAGGTGTCTGAGTAACAACATACAAAGTCAGTCTTTTACTACCACAATAATGTATGCATACATTCCCTACAAACATATGTACACTCACATAGACATTTGCAAAAATGAAATACTCATTTAATTTTATGTTTTCTTCTAGTTATCAGTTTGGTAGAGATTCTTAACCACAGCACCATGGTTTCAAGTCCCATGTTAAGCACCAAATGTAGCACAAATAATAAAAACCCAAAGACAGATATTGGGGTTCAACACCCCTAAAAACCCCAGAAAATCAAAGCAGTCAAGCCACTAGAAAATTCTTACCTCTACCAAGTCTGGGCGACTAAAGACTAAGCAGACTAAGAAGACTAAGCCTCTTTCTCCTCTCATTTCATAGTCTCTCTAGTGCTGGAATTAAAAGTGAATGACTCCTCAGTATTGGGATTAAAGTTATAGGCCACCACCACTTGGATTTGTTTCTGCATTTGATCTTGTGTGGCTCCGGGTGGCTTTGAACTCACAGAGATCCATCTGCCTCTGTCTCCCAAATCCTGGGAATAAAGGTGTTTACCACCACTACTTGACCTCTGGTGGTTTAATTTTGACCTTCTGATTATTAGACGAATTTATTTATTAAAACATAAATAAAATATCACTATAAGTGAGTTGTTAATATTGTGTTACAAAATTAAACAATGTAGAATATACAAAGATTTAAATAAATTGAGTCTAACGTATTACATAATATTCCATCAAACTTTCCTAGAATTAAATTGAAAATATAAAAACTATTGGAAGAATTTTGATAAATGATCATGGACAAATAATTTAAGCTTCACAAGTTGGCTTTATGGTCACTAATTTCAGGTTTATCAAGAGTAGGAAAGTACATTTCTATAATGCCAAGCTCCAACTTTGAAGAAATCACATTTTTTTCATTATATGAGAAAAAAATGTGAAATTCAATATCCTCCACTGACCTTTACTCATGCATAGTTGATGACTATAACTGTATTTCCACTATGTTTTGTTGAGAAAGATCACAGGGGCATTCAGACGAGGGTAAGGTTATTTTTGACCTCTTAACAAAATAATTTGTGAAATAGAAGTCAAATATGTAGGTTCCTTTTGCTATTATTTTAACATATTATTTCTGAAAAGGGAATGTCACCTCCTACTATTCTCATGTCATCAGAGTAGTAGAATAGTGAAGTGCTGTTTATACAGTTTACATAATGTACTAATTATAAACAGGAATAAGGGTTTACAGTTCTTTATTATCAACTCTTGTTGTAATCTGTAGTAAGAGGAGCTCGCTGCGTTCCCAGTGTCCGGCTCCCAGCCACCCGGCTGCCCAGCTAGCTTAACCCTCAAAATAACCACATAGAAATTCTATTAATTAAATTACTACCTGGCCCATTATCTCTAGCCTCTTCTTGGCTAACTCTCACATCTTGATCTAACCCATTTCTATTAATCTGTGTTTACCACGAGGTTGTGGTTTACCGGGAATGATTTAGCATGTCTGACTCTGGCGAGTCTATGGTGGTTCTCCCTGCCTGCCTTCTTTCTCCCAGAATTCAGTTCTGTCCTCCCAGCCTATCTAAGTTCTGCCCTATCAAAAGGCCAAGGCAGTTTGTTTATTCAACCAATGAAAGCAACACATAGAAAGAAGGACCTCCTACGCCAAACTCTCAGAATAGTATCATAATAACGGTGAAATCAATCACACATCTCTGAGTCCAACTCTGGGAAAAGCTAATACCACACTAATAATTTTGTATTGATTTGGCTTCTCTTGCATATTTTACCTTAACATAACTATTTCCCTTCAATTATTTTAAAGAAAATGTAGATCAACTTGGCTGAGGGTATGAGAGTATGAAAAAGTACTTTAAAGGTAATCAAATGTTGAGTGGTTGAATCAAAATTTTCAGACATTCCATATCTTTAGGAGCTTGAAATTAGAGCACTTTGACACCAAGTTTTCAAGCTATGGTCCTTAAAGCTACCTCCCATGGCAATTATCTTGATCTAGCATTGCAGTTCTCATTATTTTCAGGGTCACTTGGTAGTCTCTCTTTCAGTAATCTAATGCTGCTAAACTTTTATACAAAGAATGATTCTTTAGTCACTTTTTGTTCATTCTAGAGGGTGCAGTTAATTAATTCAAAATGCATACTGGCTATGATATAATTCACCTTAAAGAAGACAAGCAATAAGCTGAGCTTCACATAATTCTTTCTGGTGAATGGAAAATTTTAGATAGCAAAGAACATAGCATGTATTTCATCATAGGACATGAAGATACAGGATGGGTGTTAATTCTTCTTTGTTGTTGCTCATACCAGGTGACTGGCATGATGTTTCAGAATGCCTAAAACTTTATCAGGATGTTCATATTTAATACTTTAACATAACAGAAATGAGGGAATTCCATAGTTAAAGACAAAAGGAGAGACTGTATTTTTAAAAAAAGAAGCAGAAAGAAAAGATACTAGACAGAAAGAGCAGTAGGCAATCATTTTTTAAAAGGAGCAAACTTTCTGAAAATCAATCTAAATCATTATAGGTAGGAGGTCTCTATCACTGTCTGGACTAAACATGGCATCCTGCTGTTTCTGTTAAGGAAAGGGATGCTGTGATTTCCAGTGTAATTTCAGGCCTTCTGACATGAAGTTAGCAACCTGCCCCTTCAGCATGCTGCAAGGTCTCACACCTGAGTGAACAGCAATTTCATCTTTTTTTGTGAGGTGACATTGTAAGACATACTCATATCAATTTAAGATGATGCAAACTTATATCTCACAAACATAAAACACCACAAGATTTATATTGAATCACTAAATGAAGTAGGATAGCTCAGATGAAAACTGAAGTATGTTTCTATGTACTGACTATCAAGTAGACAATTTATGGACAGAGTAGAATAGAAGAAACTAAGGGAAGAACACAAAGAAATGGAGAATTGTTGTTCAAGATAGAGTTAATTTGTGTATAGGTTAATTAAAATTTCCAGAAATAAATAGTGGCAAACCTTGTGCAACATTGTAATACTGTTAATGCTATTCAATTTATACATGAAATTGTTTAAAATTAATATCAATTAAATATATTTATATATATATGTAGATGGATTTATATAAGGGAAATATTTTTACCTTTTCTTATATACATTGCCATACTGAATAATGACTCAATGCTTTCTTCTACATAGTCCCATGGTTTTGTATAACTTCTCTTCAAATTATAACTTAAATATTCCCTTATGCAGATTGTGTCAACCTTTTAAACATTTTTAAAACTGCTGCTATAAATGCTGATACATACATCTGTTTGGGGCTTCATTTTCCATGTTTTGGGTTTATGATTAAATCATTGTAAGTTTACAGAAACTTTGTGTGACTAGAAATTTAAATAGTGACTGTCTATCAATAAATTCATATTTAATAAAATTATTAATACAAAGGCATGGTGGCTTCAAATGCTTAAGGGAATTATCAAGCACACACAAAAATATTTTATTTTTTGATGAAATATATATATAGAGAGAAATTATATTGTTTTAAGTGACAGTGAATTGATAATTGGTACATATAATAGAAGCTAGTTTCTCAAAGTGAGCCCAATTTTATACCTCAAGAAAAGGGACAGGGAAAGTATATAGTGCAGCTTAATCCGTTGTCAGGAACTAGAGTCTTGTTTTGTCCTAAGAGGCAGAGAAATGTTGAAACATTCCACAGGGTAATGTCACTCAAAGTCAACAGTTTCAAAGTTGTCAAACTCTAGTCAGGTTCTGCTGAGTCTGACTCAATGGCAAGGATGGGCATCATTTCCTAATTTGTCTCCTTCTTGTGGAGTTGTAGAGCAGAGGGCTAATTTTTTTCCACTGCATTCAATTACATCACGGTATTTACTTAACACAATTCATAGGAGAAATATTTATCTTGAAGCACATCTTTCAAACTTCGAGTCACTTCATTAGTCTTAGAATAGATAATTAATATTATAAATAATAACATTCAGTTACACTTGCAGAACGTTGACTAATATGTCATGCAAAAATGCCTTTAAATTTATTTTGTCTGATACTATTGTAGAAGCTCTGTTTCTTAATTGTAACTATAAGTAGTACCAGAAGTTCTCCATAGATTTATTTCTTACTATGTAGTCAAATATCTCACCTACTTCTATATATCTGTCACACAGAAATAAACAACAGTTTATGAAGAGTTAAATAAATTATTAGATATAGGAAGATAATGAATATGTATTAGTTGTGTAATTAAAGATCTCATGTAACCCAGTTTAATGGAGAACGCTCAACCACAGCAAAGGACGAACTTGAATTTCTTATCCCCTTGCCAGAAACCCCCATCACACACACACACAAACACACACACACACACACACACACACACACACACTAAAATTGTACTTCTCCAGGCCTAGTTTTTTGGTTCTGGAGAGTGAATTCAGGACTTTACTCATGCTAAGCAAGCAATATACCAATTGAACTACATCTGCTGCCAAAGTTCTGTAGACTTTATCTCATTTAAGCTATTTAGAAATATTATTTATAGACAGAAAGTGTATTACCTAATGTATTTCAATATTATGATGCTATTAACCACAAACCATGATCACCCCAACATTTTCTTATATGTCTATTTTCCATCCAAATTCTTGCTTTCAGCCCCAGGCAAATTCAGTTCTTTACCTGTTTTTATGAGTTTTCCTCTGAAAAAAAAAACCACTTAAATTTTAAATCTTTATGTCTAGTTCCTTGTACTCTACGTAAGGATTTATAATTCACAAGTCTTAGACCACATATTTATAATCTCTTTCCTTTCATAGATGCATTTTCTTCATTCATTGGTAGTTTATAGGACTAATCTCTTTTTTGATAAATTCCTCTAATGTTCTTCACGTTTATTAATTATATTGCTAGGAAAATTATTTGAAGGTTTTGGTGTGGCATATATTCATATTACCTTGATTGAAATACAGGAGTGGAATTATAAGCTTATATGTTAAGTATATGCAATCTATATATGATTTTAAAAATAACTGATAAACAATTTTCATAATGACTAAATGTTTTTCATTTGTTTTTGCCCTTTCTATTCAATTAGATGATTTCTTGGTATTGGTGTCACATGCCTTTAACCCCATACTTGTGAGGCAGGGACAAGCAGATCTCTGAGTTAGAGACTAGCCTGTTCTACAGAGAGTGTTCCCAGACACCAGGGCTACACAGATCTAACCTATCTCAAAACACAAACAAAATATTATTTTCTCATAAAATATATAGTGATTACATAAGGGTAATTGAGGGGTAATATGGAAACCTAAAACAGTAGAATCTTCTGAAAATGTATACATATATGTAATAATTCTAATTAGAATTGTCAAATAATGGGTGAGACCAAGACCCTAAACTCTGAGAGGTGGAATTTGAAGGAGACATCCTATTTAGAGCTATGTTCAAGGTATTATTCTCTGCATAGTGACTGCCTGTGGGTCTCTCTATTTATTCCCAACTGCTGCATGAGGAAACTTTCTCTGATGCTGACTGAGCAAGGCATTGATCTGTGAGTATGGAGAAATATGATTAGGAGTTATTTTATTTCTACTAGTTTTTAGACCAGTAGTATTTGGTTTACCCTAGGTCTTTGGCTATTACATCTCTGTCTTGGTCACCTAAGCAGTAAAAGACTTTTTGTAATAGCAATTTTGTAGATTCTAAATTCTGTTCAAATCTCCACATTCCTATTTTCAATATTTTTAACTACAGCAATTCCAGTTTTCATGTGTTATTGTTTCAACGCATATGTCAGTGTAAAGAGACTATAGAGAAATATATAATAGCTTCTTTGTAAATTATTTCACAGATTCATTTTGATGAATGAACAGAGTCTAGCAACTACCAAATTTTATTAGCATTAAATACATTTTGAAGTATATAAACTAAAACATATTGTACAACCTAATATCAGTAGACAAGGGAATAATTGTTTTCTCTGTTACCAATTATCTATTTGGAGGATGTGAGATTAAATCCTAACAGCAGAGTGAGGAGGAGTTAATGGCCTGTGGTTCAAATTACCCCTCTCTTTCCAAAGAAAAAGTATTAACCACTTCAATAAATACTACTCCAATTAATCTATTTCTATCAGTTTCCATTTGAAAGTCATTGATTACAATCATGTTTTCTAGTTAAATGGTTTTTTAAAAGTAGCAGAGTCTTGAGTCTTTATAACTCCTACTTAATCATTTTGGTTGACATCAGTTTGTATGTGTGTGTGTGTGTGTGTGTGTGTTTAATGTTTCATAACATGGGGTAAAGGACTTTGAGGAGTTGCAGTTATATCCTACCAATTCAGGGCCCATGAATATATGAGAGAGCTATAAGTCATCACGTGAAGGTGTGTTGGTTAGTTTTGTGTCAAGCTGATACAAGTGAGAATAACTTGAGTAAAGGATCTGCCAATTGAGAAAACGTTTCCATAATATTGGCTTATTGGCAAGTCCATAGTTTTTTTTCTTAATTAATGATTGATGTGGGATGTCCCAGGCCATTATAGATGGTGCTAATCCTATAAGGCTCTGTATGACAAGAGACATGACATGTAGAATGAGGGTCTAAGGGGAAAGGAATGTTCTTTCTAAGAAGGGAAAAGAGAATAGGTACTTGTGGATGGATGTTTGGGACAGAGGCTGGAACAGGAGGATCAAATAGGGAGGAGGGAGAAAGAGAGGAATGAGGGAGAAAGAGAGGAATAAGGGAGAAAATATAGAACAGACAACCAAAAATAAGGGTATTGAAAGAAGGTTCATATGAAAATCTAATATAGTAGAACCTTCTTAAAATATATAATTATATGTAAGAAATCTAAGTAGAATCATCAAATAATGGGTGAGACAAAACCCCAACTAGATACATCTTGCCAACAAATGAAGCCTCCAGCTCCAGGAATGGGTTACATATGAAGGAGTTGTTGGTCAAAGGAGACCCATGGGAATCCTCAAGCAACCCTGGCTATTGCAAAGTCTATTGGTTGCTTTCCACAACTGATATTAAGGACCTATTACTGAATAGAAAACCTACATAACTCACTCTTCATGGAGAAGTAGAGTTGATGCCTACCTAGAGCCTTTGCCCCTACTGACTAGCATTTATGGTACCGGAAGATACATGGCATTCTACGAGAGGAGAATGGTAAACATCACCAAGGTAGAAGCATTTCAATACACACTGGTAACCTCTTTGCAAGATACACTGATGCAATTGTGGCACAAAGCTTTTGGGCTAACCAACCATTATCTAATTGGCATTAAGGTTTACTCCATGAAATGGAACCCACGCCAAACATTACCTCTGTAGCCAATAACCTAAGACTAGATAGTCCAGGGACCTAGGAGAAAATCAAACACTACTGTTCTGCTAAAGGAACAGTAATGATAAAATGACTCCTAATGATTTTCTGCTATACTTATAGACCAGTGTCTTGCTCAGCCTCATTAAAGAGGTTTCCTCTTGCAGTAGATGACACCAAATACAGCCCTTCAACTGGAAAATGTACAGACAGCGATTTTGGAACACTCCGTCTTAAATTAGAAGTGTTCGTGAAAGCCCTCCGTTTAGCCCTTAGGAAACTCAACTGATGAGGATGCAATGCAGTTGCAGCAGCAAGTTTGTATGGAGAGCTACAAAGAAATAAGGCCTTTTAGACACAGCGGAAGCGACACACAGATGAACTGAAAGTGTGTGGAACCATACCTAGGACCCGTGCAGGTCTAAGCCTGATGTGGGCACAGGCTTAGAGGTTTAGAGAGGAAGTAGATACAAACCCCATCCCTAACCCATAAACTATCTCCAACTGAGAAATGCTTGCAAAGAAAACCTAGTTTTCCCAATGGAGTGTCAGAGGATCTACAAACCACACTTAAGAGCAGACCCCATGTGCAGCAGGAAATGGATAACACAAAATGAACTCAACACCATACTTGGAGAAATCCTTTCTTCATAGCATTTTGTCAGGGCTATTTTTTTTTCTTACAGGTCCTTTGCATAAATATTATAGCTTCCAGTTTTATGTTTTTGCTTGGAAATGTTTGTGTCTGCGAATCTGTGTAGCTTTTGTGCTTTTTTTTAAATTGGCGTTAAATTGGGTTTTTCTTCTGTTTGCTTGGGTGTATTCAAGTTCTTTGTTTTTGGTATATCTTATTTTGTTATTTTTCTTCAGATGTCTGTCTTCTAAGGAGACCCAGAAAGGATAAGGATTTGGATAGAAAGGGGGATGGGAAACCTCTGGGAAGAGTTGGGGGAGGGGAAACCCTAACCACTTTTCTGGGAGTAAAGAAAGAATGTGTAAAACTCAATAAGTGAGTTTATTCTGTCTTTATTTCCCTTCCCCTGAGCCGAATCTCAGAGAGGAGAGAAGGACACTGGATCTATTTCCCTTCCTTCTTGTGAGTCGGCACAGGTCTGCTCCATGTTTATCTTAGGTGTCAATATTAAGCCCAATGCACTGAAAATAATGGATTAGCACTGACTGTGAGGAAATTTTCATTCATCTTGCCATCCACTTCCCTGGCATGCAGAAAACTCTTACCTACTCATCTGGAGAATGTATTAAATAGCATAATATTAAACTTAAAAGATGTCTATTTTTCAATTCTGGTAAAAAAAATATATGCAGGGAAGCATTACCCATTTAACAGTGCTTTCAGACCAGCACTGAATCCATTAGGTCATGCACCTGTACCTTATGTAGTCGGTCACTGTTGGTCTAACATCAAATTTTTCTCTTTGACAAAGCAGTGTGAACGTAGACAACATACTTTTACTTTTTTTGTGGGAAATCTCTTAAGAAAGCCCTGCTCATTATACTGTGAAGAATGACCATTTTCAAAATGGCTTATCTGTAGTTATGAAATTGCAAATTAAGGTCAAGAAAAATGTGACCTCCTTGAAACCTCCAAGCTATGGCTGTCGATAATGTATGTAATACACTTACATAAACTCCCTCCCTCCCCCTTCTATCCTCTCTCTCTCTCTCTCTCTCTCTCTCTCTCTCTCTCTCTCTCTCTCTCTGTGTGTGTGTGTGTGTGTGTGTGCGTGTGTGTGTGTGTGTGTGTGTGTGCTTCTATGTGTGTCTCCCCATCTCCCTCTCTTAATCAATTTTAATGGATCAGATGGCAGAACTCCTGAGTGTTTTTCAGCCAACAAGCCATTCTCAGTTAGGGACAAATTAAAAAAATAATAAAGCATGCTAAATTATGTGGACCAGTAAGAAAATTTTAATTATAAATGAAATGTCCAAAGCCAAAGAATAAATTTCTGTAATTAGGTGTTTCCTTCAGAAAACTAGTAATCTATTTCACAGCAAACTCTAATACCAATATACAATTTAAAGAAATAAATACAGCAGTACTTTTGTACTGAGGATATTTTGCCTGGCACCAACCCTGAGGATTAACAGTGAAACACTCAGGAAACCCACACAAGATCATTAACAATCCCTCAATTCATTCACCACAAACCTAAGAGTTCTTTCTAAGCAAACTTTGCAAACAGTTAGCTTGCTTTCTGCCCATACAGGGTCATTTCCTGCTGATTTCCAATGAGCTATAGTTTGAACATATGAATACCTTCCCTAAATTTTAGGCAGTTTGAAAATTGTCAAAATCAGCTAAAATTTGTTTTAGAACAAAATGTACTTTATGTAGTTAAAAACAGACCCTATTACTATGTGTGGAGTCTAAACTAGAATGGGACAAATATCTTCAAGCAAACAAAATATATGTAAAAATTTTAAAGTAAAAACCCATACTTTCTGTTCATTTTATTACTGTGCTTGGTAATAATTTTAATTAATTTGGAAAGTTTTATTTTTAAAAAGCTGCACAGCTTATTTATATTTATTTTCTGAAAATTGAGAAAGAGGGCAGAAATGCTAAACCTTCTCACATTCTTCATCTTGCTCTAGTAATATATAGCTAATATTTTATTTTGAAGTTATTTCCTTCCCAGACTCTTGCAACTTGATATGTGTTTCTTTGACCTGTGGAAATCCAGAAATGCCTCTGAAATACTATGATCAGCATCATTTTTGTTTCAAAATCTAAAATTAACTATGCCATCAGGCCAGGTTTGAAGGTCAGTTCGTTCTGTACAAAAATCACTTACTAAGAAAGCTATGATGGTAGCTGATGTGTTTAAAGGGGTTGTTCCTGTTGCAGAGATAAAGGCAGGAGATAGGTAGCTAAAGTCACCATAGATCATCTTAGCAGGATGTAAATCAACTATATTTCACTATTGTACGGCTACATTTATAATATTCTTTGTACACTGAAGAACAATGTCACGTCTAGAGCAAATTCTGAGTTTAGTACCTTCTATTTTGGTCATTCTACACCTGGCCTCTCATTTACCCTCACAGAGGTGACCTCACTTCATTCAGACTTCCAGAATACCTTAGGATCAGGTGTTACGCAGTGCAACCATCTACCAGGCAAACGATTCCTATCCCAGTCAGAGGAGAGTGTTTGCATGTGAAGAGCTTCAATCTTTTTTCTTCTTACCACCAGTATTTTATTTTTCTTTTGACACTATTTGATTTCATAGAGACCTTTATGTTTTTCTTAACTAATGGTGGTTTTCATATCAACCTTTAAATTACAATTAAATTCCTTTCACTAGACCCCTTTTCCCCAAGGTTTTCCAATTCCTAGTAATGCTATGTGCTGGCATATCTTGATGACCAGAATAGTTCCAAACTGTAGATCATGATGCCTTTGTCTCTTCAATAGAAACTTTTTTTGATTTTTTTATGTAACACCAGGAAGAGTCATTCATGAAGATGGCAAAGCATGAAGCAAGGCTATTAAGAAATGGACATGTAATGCATGCTTATACCTTGATAACTTCAAATACAGCTTTACTGTGTTATTCCACTTCTACAGTTGCAAAAAGTGTCCACATTAAGGTATACTAAGCAAATGATGATTTACTTTTGCCTATTGCTTTTCTGAGCTAAGATTCCTGATTTTATTAATTAGCCAAGATAATCTTGTTTCAGCTTTCACACAGATAGAAATAACATAGTGAGACTTTGTGGACATTGCATTTACAGTATAATATATAGAAATTACAGTTGTCTATGCTAGCAAACCCTTTCCATACTTAAGAGAGCATATTTTTAGAGCTGAATGAATTTATCCAGAATGTGCTACAAATGTCACCACAGCACACATATTAATGGTAAACAAACTCATTAGCCAATGTCCTTAAGTTATAACTATATTCAAGTACTGAAAAGCATTTTCCATATAATTATGCTTTATCAAACAAAAATAAATGTATATTCTCGAGATCCTTTATTTTTTCTTTCTTCTGGCATATTTTTATTCATATTAAGTAATCTTTGATCAAGAAATAATCCTTTGGACAAGTTAAAAATACAAGGATGTTTCTTCTCAAGGCTTCCCCAAGAGGAGAGTCTTGCTCTTGGGGGCAAGACTCCACCAGCTCAGTGTTTGAGAGAAATCCACAATGTCAGCAAAAAGTAGACTTTTCTATCTTAGAGGTTTTAGGGAAAAAGACACACACTCTCTCTATGACTTCCTTCTTTATCTTCTGTTCTCTCTTGTTCTTTCTCTGTTCCTTCTGTATACTTTTCTACAGCTTATATACTCCAATAAAGTTTTTCAGGCAATATATAAATTATATTGTGGTTACATTCTGTTTTTCAAGTGAATGATTACAATGAATACAAAATGAACAGTTAAAGACAGTGTGTTTTCCATATCCCTTACATGATTAAACATATACAGGTGGAAAACATCATCCTAAGAACCCACATACATTCTTAGCCAGGCAATTTGTAATAGGTTATCCATGTGGGCAAGCAAGACATTCTTGTCAGTTAGGTCTTTTACTGGCTGCATTTTGCAGTTACAAAGAGGGGCCAATTACTTATTACTTATCTTGAAAAGTAATCTTATAAGGATTCTTAAGGGAATCACAAACTTAAAATTTTATATATGAAAAAGATACAGTTGGCTCTATTATAAACCTTTAGGGTACATACCCCTCATGAATAGTTTTTTTTTTTTTATCAGGAGATTGAGGTCAGAAATGTGTATAAGGAATTAATCATCACTTTTGATTATTAACCAGACCTAACAAAAAGATATAGCAGAAATAGGTCCATTTTGTATTTTTGACTTTAGACTAATGAGTCAGACAGCTCAGCTATGTGTCCTTGTAAACTTTAACTTGTTTTCTTGGGTTATTTATCTTAAAACTATTAGCAAGGCATCTGTTCTAACTTGAAGTTATTTTGAAGCTTTGTTTTAGCTAGTGGTACATGACTGCCTCTTTTCAGCATTAAGAGAATTAGAGTCAGCATGCAACCTGGACTCAGGTGCTTTCCTTTTAATCATTAAGCTGAGCAGCTCCTGAGTTGGAACTCATAGGCCTTAGCTATGAAACATATCCTTGTATTTATTTTTTTTATTGATTTTACTGAGCTCTACATTTTTCTCTGCTCCCCTCTCTGCCTCTCCCCTCCCCTTCAACCCTCTCCCATAGTCCCGATGCTTTCAATTTACTCAGGAGATCTTGTCTTTTTCTACTTCCCATGTAGACTAGATCTATATA
Organism: Ondatra zibethicus; assembly: GCA_004026605.1. Taxonomy (NCBI): domain Eukaryota; kingdom Metazoa; phylum Chordata; class Mammalia; order Rodentia; family Cricetidae; genus Ondatra; species Ondatra zibethicus. The sequence continues at coordinate 20,272 of PVIU01018801.1, forward strand.
TGTTTATCTTAGGGTCCTCATTGTTGTCTAGGTTCTCTGGGATTGTGATTTGCAGGCTGGCACAGAAAATATATTTTAAAAAATCATAGGAAAACTTTCCCAACCTAAAGAAAGATATCCCTATGAAGATACAAGAAGCTTCCAAAACACCAAATAGACTGGATCAAAAAAAAATAGTTCCCTTGCCACATAATAATCAAAACACTAAACATACAGAATAAAGAAAGAATATTAAGACTGCAAAGGAAAAAGGCCTTGTATTTATTTTTATTCATCAAAACTTTGCATAGACTGATATTATTATTGTCAAATTAGACAGTACATGTTAGAGAAGGATCATCTTCTCGACAATCCACAGGTAAAAAATTCCCAGTAGAACACTATATTTCCAAGTAATATACATACTATATTACAGGCAGTGGAGATCTCCCCACATCACTCAAACAAACTTACCAGAGTAAGAGAGCTGCAGCAAACATATAAAGGCACAGAAAAAGCAAAAGTCATTCCAGGGTCTATAGTCCTATAACCTTGCCAAAACGAGATTGGCCCATCAGATAGTTAAGTTTTCTTCTGGTGGGCTGACACCTGCAACTTCAATGGCCACTCACGGCTTCTCTGGCATGGCCAATGGCAGGAGACAGAGAGTAAACTGAACTCCAGAGAAGCTTAAGATAAAAGACTTATAGGAACTGAGATGAATTTTTAGGGAAAGTACTGGTTGACACTGGATCCGGAGGTAGCACAGACACTGAGAGCAACAATAAATAAATGGGACATCCTGAAACTGAGAAGCTTCTGTAAAGCAAAGGACTCAATCAATAAGACAAAAAGGCAGCCTACTGAATGGGAAAAGATCTTCACCAACCCCACATCAGACAAAGGACAGATCTCTAAAATATATGAAGAATTCAAGAAAATTAGACCTCAAAACTCCAAATAACCCAATTAAAAAATGGGGTACAGAACTAAACAGAGAATTCTCAACAAAAGAATCTCAAATGGCTGAAAGACACTTAAGGAAATGTTCAACATCCTTAGCCATCAGGGAAATGCAAATCAAAACAACTCTGAGATAGCATCGTACACATGTCAGAATGGCTAAGATCAAAAACACCAATTATAGCTTATGCTGGAAAGGATGTGGAGTAAGTGGAACACTCATCCGCTGCTGGTGGGAATGTAGACTTGTGCAACCACTTTGGAAATCAGTGTGGCAGTTTCTCAGAAAATTGGGAAACAACAGTAACTTTTATTGGAATTAGTTTACCTATTTCCAAGGATCCAATGTTTACAATATCCTTAGAATTTTATTTTTCTCTCTACCTATTATAGAGACAGGCATCCAGACTGACTCAGTGCATGGGGACATTTGACATAGACATGCTTTCAACTGAAGTCAGGCTCAGGGTTGGACGATCTCACCTTCAGAGTCATCTCTCACATCAAATGTCACATGACAGTTTACCAAAACAATGTACACTGCAACCACCTGAACTGGGAGCTGGATATTTTTGTAATTACTATTTGGACATTTAATTCAGGTAACTACACAGGATGCATCAACCATACCCAGAATTAAATCTCTCCTATAGCAACTTTAAAGTTTAAAGAGTAACTTTAAATTTTATGTTTTATAGCTTTATTTTAGTCTGTGTATTTTGACAGTTTTAGAACAATAAATTTAGATTTAAGTCCCAAAATAAAACTCACATTTTATTTCAAGACATATTTATTACACAAGTTCTAATTAGTCTTAATAATAAAATCCCAGAGCCTGATATGGGGTAAATGCTGAAAAATCAGAGAGAGCATCCGCGGCCAACTACCTTGCTAACTCCTCAGCCAAAAAAGGGCTGAGCTCCTATCTCCTGCCTTAATTTCTTCTCTCTCCCCATCCATATCAAAATTTGGTCTGTCCTTACAGACCTCAAGACCTTTGTGGTTAAATAATGGCTAACTCTAGCCTCTAATCTTCAGGCAAGCTTTATGTATTAGAACACAATCAAAATATCACCACACATATCATTACAGATTCCAGTATTTTAAATGATAGCAATACAATAATAACCTCTGCATTCCCACAATCTGTATGAAAGGAAAGCTATATTTATATTGTGCTTGACTGATACAAGATACCACTGAAAGCAAGCACAGTATAAATGAAGATATAATTTTTAACTAGTAGTACCTCAGAAGAATCAGTTATGGTAATATTTGAATGTTTTAGAGACTCTGAGAAAATAGCTCTCAATATGCATTAAAACTTCCAACTGATGGGTTAAAAGTTAAATGTATGATTTCAGATTTTATATTTATACTATGTAAGCCTAAAAAATTATTCTGGACAAAAGAGACTTTTCTGTATATCAGGAGCAGCTATGAATTGACATTTCAACCTTTGCCCATAATCACAGTGCTTTGAGAGACAGTAGATAGCATCTGGTCCAAAAATTGTTCTGTGAAGGGAACTCAGCTTCTATAGTGATCAAATCTTTGGCCATACAAAGGAAGTTAGTTACTAAGGAATATAATCGTTGAATTCTAACTTCTAAATTCTGTCTGTGTTGCCAGATTATCATTATATATTGAATTTATTAATTTATAAAGAATTTTTTTATTTTCTATGGTTAATATTTTCTGTAAGCCTCTTTGCTATTTCTCTCAGGAATATTTTATTCTGGGATAGACTATGAATTAAAATATCACTTTGACATTATGTAAAATGTTATATAAATGAGTCTTGTCACAACCCAAGTTTCTATTCTGAACTCAGACTTGATCGTCATACAGAAATAGCAGGGTGACTCATCACCAATGGTTCTCCAGAAAGGCTAGGAGCTTGTTTAAAAGTTAATAAAATTCTTCGCCTCATTCTCATTAGTCTTGGCTGACAGTCTCACTCACAATTCCACACAGGCAAAAATAGAATCATGGAAATTTCAAAGGCTGCATGACTGGAGGTAAAATCGACCTGTTCAGACAGCCAAACCAATTAGCTTGCAGCAACTGGTGAGCACCTACAATGGAGAAGGCACTGAAACTCAGACAGTGATGAATGAAGTTTCTCCCTCCCCTGACTGAGGAGAGAGTTGGCAGTCTTTAGAAAGAGAAGAATAATTTGACCCTTTGATATTTAACAGATTTGTCAATTGCCATCATCAATGCTACTTTTTTTATATATGTACCAAAGTGTGTGTATTCTTTATTTTCACTTTACTAAGAAAAATATTGATAAACCTAGATTCCCCAAGTTCATTAATCTCTTAGTTGTTGATTACTTTATATTTGGCACATATACTGAAGATAAATGTATAAATAAAATAAGCTCTGAGAGTATTAGCTCACATGACTTGATGGTTTACAAACCTTGGAGAATTTTCTATTTCTTAGTACTTTAAATAAAAACAAACTACAACAATGCATCAAAATTTATTACATAGACATGGTAGTGCATGGCTTTAGGACCATGACATCTGATGCCAAAGTAGGAGGATCAAAATATGCAGACCAGGAAGAACTGTCTCATTCCTCAGACATAAAAACAACCATAGACATAAAAACTAATCATTCAAACACAATTATCCATCTATATATGCATAAAATATACATGTATATTATGCACATACTTACATGCTTTCCCAACTATAATCTTTTCAGTCTTCCTAGATTGCTTGAATTTATGGCATATTCCTGTATTACACATCGCTCAATAGAACAATTGCCACAAGTATTTCAGAATGAAAGAAGCCCTAGAAATCTCCCAAGCTAATATTCCCCCCTTTTTCTCATGCAGTAGACCAAATCTGAGAAGGCAAACTGAATTCAGAAGATGCAATATTTGGATAATTAATGACAAAGACTGGAGAACACGGGAATAAAAATTATGTTGGAGTTAATGACTTCGACATTTTCCTGTTTTTAAAGATCCATTTTATTCTGTTTCTTAGAAGATATTGGAGTTAACTTGTCCATTCCTATATAAATAAGTGTTGATATATTATTCATTAATTCAATAATATAATGCCCATTTCAACAGCTTATACAAATACATGTTGTTTACTAATCCATCTTAAAATTTCGTGTTCTACTTGCTCCAATATTTCAATTCAAAACTCTGTTTAAAACGATGTCCTTTGAAAATTCAAGTCATGGCCAGACATGATGGCACACACCTTTAAACCTGTACTCAGGAGGCAGAGACAGAAGCACCTCCATGAATTAGAGGCCAACTTGGTAGACATTCCATGTCAGTCATACCTACTTAGGGAGATCATGTCTTAAAAAAAAAGAAAGAATAACCACATAATGAAAGATTGTGATAAAGTACATTAAGGTAATAGCAAGTGTAAAATCTTAAATATTAAAAAGATAGAAATTTATGTTAGTATTATTAACAAACATAATTTGTTCAGCACATAATATAATCTAGAATAATGATAAGCATTTTTCAAGTGTTTTCTAATTTAGTCGCCCAGACACACATATTTTGTACTATCACTGTTAGTTTACAAATGTAGGAACTAGTACTTGAAGAGCATCAATAATTTCCTTAAAACCACATGTAGCAAAGTTATTAAGACATAGAAAAAATAATACTTTTATTAGAGAGAAAACAGCCTCTTATCTATCCATAAAGAGATTTGACAATGTTTTATGATCTTATTAAATTTTTTATTGGGCTTACTGACTTAACTCTATATTGCTAATGTTGAGAATCTTACTATTAAAACTATCTTGTCTAGTGACATTTGATCATGTTGGAGAAAATATGTTGTTATATCATTTAAACAGTCAGTTTTATATAATTCAGTGAGATGGTACTGAAAACTAAGTTTCTTTGAGAGAATATTGCAGTAAATTCATTTAGATAAAATCCATTATGGTCAAGAATTTAGGCTAGCATATATCATACATTCATGCACACTAAATTTATAAATATTATAGCAAGATTTTTCTCCTTTTGGGGGGGAGAATAGTCCCAAGAAAAGGGTGAACCTGGAAGACTGAGAAGTGAATACAACCAAAGTATGTTTTGTGAAACTCCCAAATAATTAATGAAAATATTATGTCGGGAAAAAGTAGAAATAGATGAGTCAATAATTTATCTTTAATGCCTGCCTTTTTAAAAGCCTAAAAATCATATTTTCCAATTTTCATTTCTAATTTCCAAGAAAAAAACATGTTATTTGATAGAAGTTTTTATCGAGTTAAAAATATCTTTTGGTAAAACAGTCATTGAGCAAAAAAAATTTGCAAAAGTTGTAGAAAAAGCTCTTTAAATTTAGTGCACTTTAGCTTGAAAAATTTCTGTGACTTGTTAGCTTTAAAAGAATCACTAAATAGAAGAGGCATACTAAGTTTTAAAGAAATTCTCAACATTTTAAGCTAAGAACCCATTTGATTTGATTGGTGCTTCCACTTAAAACATGCAATTAAATACACAGCATTTTTTTTCTGATCTCAATATGCAAATAGTGATGTGATTGTTGAACACTGTCCTTCCCATATGACATCAGGTTGAAGAGTTGGAGGGGTGGAACAGTGGTTAAAACCAGTTACTGTTCTTCTAGATGACCCAGGTTTATTTCCCAGCTTTCCTGTCATCAGGTTTTCAATTCCCTGGAATCCGAGTTCCAGGGATCTGATTCCTTCTCCTGTCCTCTGCAACACCTTCTCAGAAATGATACACAAAGCATACACAGAGATACACACACACACGAGAGAGAGAAAGAAATAATAAGCTTACTCAAGACTGAAAAAGACCAGTTGCACATGGACAGAAACAGTAAAAGTAACACAATCTAATATTTGTGGCATAATTGTGCTCATGTATGTATGTGTGTTTGTGTATGTGTGTCTGTAAAATATATATCAACATTACTTAGATTTTTATTATTTTGTGTATGCACATGGACACATGTCCATGTATACGTGACTGCATGAATGCTTGTTATCCAGAGCACAAGTGGAAGATATAGGAAAACCACAGGATTTGCTTCCCTCACAGTGGTGGGATTAGGCAACTGTAGTTTGTCATGTCTGTCCAACAACTGCCTGTGCCTGTTGAGTCATCTTTCTAGCTGAAAATTAAATTTCTTTTTTTGATGCATCAAAGCATAGTAATTTAAATATTTATGGGATACAAAACGTGTACCCCATACTTATGTCATATAGGAGATAGTACATGAAGTCCATACATTTACACATTGGTTAATGCTTAAATCAATTTAACAATCCATTTATGTGTTTTGCATTTTGGGAAGCAAAAATTCTAATTCCTTGCTTTTGGTATGCGAACTTTCTTAATTCTAGTCTTCTGTCCTGCACAGTCGCTTTAGACCATCCCACTCTTAATTATCACGGTGCTGAAATCACATTGAGGGCCTATTTGTACCCAACACCCCACACTAATGAACCAAATGTAAAATTCTTAACCATCTGAAATCAATTGCAATTTACTTGATAGATATAAGGCAATATTAACAGAACATCAATATCATGTACTTCAGACTGACTATAAATTTCTCAAAGAAGATGATTGCCAAGTTAGTGCAGAAATGAATTAGCAGTGGGATCCAAGTGGGACATTTGTGCTTGAATTGACTTTTTGGAGCCATTCTTTCTGGAGGGGTACCTTTCTCAGACTAGATATAGGGGGCAGGGCCTTGGTCTGCCTCAAAGTAATTTGCCAGACATTGTTGACAACCATGTGTCAACGTCCAGTGCAATGGGGTCCCTGGATAAGGGTCTCACGCAAATCAGGACACAGGGGATGGAGAGTATGAACAACTGCATAACAAGCTTTATTTGGTATGTCTTTTTATACAGACTAAAAAGCATTACCTCAACTCTGAAACCCCCCTTTAGTCATGTACATGATCATGAGAAACTCCTGTCTCACCTTGCAAGAAACAATACCTCAATTAATACAGTAATAAAAATGAAAGGAAGTACATGGAAACAAGGCAGAAAGTAGACAGAAGCAAAGCACCCCTTTGTAACTGGTAGAGCGTGAAGAACTGAGCTCAAAGGCCACTTTCCTATCCAGGGTTCAGATTCCGACAGAACGTTTGAGAAATGGGTAGAGAAAGTTTGCTTTCATCTATGCTTGGTTTGCCGTTTCTCAACTTCATCTCATCTATCCCAGGAGGAGCCTGCACTCTAAGCCAGTTCTTTGTCTCCACACCCATGGGAAGCCTCACCGTCTCAATGTGGGATGGGTGGAAGGTGCGAGGAGTGGGAAGAGAGGAGGGAGAGGGAACTGGAATTGGTATGTAGAATTGGTGTAGGAGGTCCTTCTTTCTATGTGTTGCTTGTATTGGTTAATGAATAAAGAAACTGCCTTGGCCTGAAAGGAGCAGAACTTAGGTAGGTAGAGAAGACAGAACTAAATTCTGGGAAGAAAGCAAAGTCATGGAGAGCCACCATGGAGCCGCCAGAGACATACATGGGGAATCTTCCCCGGAAAGCCACTGCCACGGGGCAATATGGAGATGAATAGAAATGGGTTAAATCAAGATGTGAGAGTTAGCCAATAAGAGGCTAGAACTAATGGGCCAAGCAGTGATTTCATTAATGAAATTTCTGTGTGGTTATTTCGGGACTAGGCTAGCCAGTCGGCTGGGATGAACAAGCAGGTCCTCTGCAACATAGAATATATGTTCCATAGATTAATAACAACAGTGTCACTGAAGTACAGTGAGACAAGTTAACTTTCAACAAAACATTCTGGAGACCAGGAGGATATGCTTCAGCCATTAAGTGTTTTCCTGTGCGTAAGGTCCTTCATTGGATCACTAGCACTGAAAAAAAAAAAAAAAGCCAATGGACTCTTTAACTAGAGCCAATATTAGACATTGATTTCTATTGTATATCTCTAATAAAGGAATACCAGGCATATAGTAGACATGCATGTAAATACAAGGTTTTTTTTAAAGAAAAAGGGGAAGTACACATGAATTTCAGAAGGCAAGTGTGTCTTTTAAGCCAGAAACAATAAGCGAAGACCATGTAAAGACTGATGAGTTAGAAAGCATGAAGAGGAAGATTTTGTGCACTAAGCTATACCTTCAGTGGGTGGAATTCTCACAGAATGTGAGAAGATATGGAAACATACATATCTGAAGTAGAACTAGAATTCATATCAAGAATATGGTTTCTCTACAAAACAATAATAATAAACCTTTCTATCCATTAATGAAAAAGTAAAAAAGTATTTAATAGGCACTTGTCCAAAGATATCACAAAATGTACAATATCTTTAATTGATGAGGAAATAAAATTTTAAACAATCATGAGATAATCTGACAAAACTATTACTGGATGGAAACCTAAGAGATAAAGAAACAGATGATAGAGAAATGATATCTTGCCAAATGGATAAGTCCAAGTGATCTAAGTATCTCAACACAGCAGCGCATAACACCTGTCTGCGCTCTATGCGCTACCATACAGTTCGCGAGCTTTGGGCAAGGGGCTGGAGGTTGTAGCACACAAAGACACACAGAGACAGCACAGACAGACAGAGACACGGACCTCTAGTCACTGGTGAGAAGCCCTTTATTCAATAGCACCATGGAGGTTTATATACCCAACAGTCAGGTGGGCCAACAGGTGAAAACCTTATCCTCTGATCCTCAAGGCAACACGTGCTCGTGAAGCAGAGCTGGTAAACAACTGACACAGCTTTCAGTAACTCAAATCACAAGGAAAGTAAAGATCTCTAGCAAGGAAGAGCAGCTGGAGGCCAGGACTCCAAATGATCGCAACACAACACTGTACTTATTTTAGATTATTTTGGAAAAGTGTTGTTAACACTCTAAGTATGTGAAATATGAAAATACTGTATGCCATCTATTCCATATTTAGTCATTCATTCTATCATTCTATTAGTGTAGATATTAATATTTAAATTATACAAAATATATGCAAAAGTTTTTATAATTATCTTACTTAAAGTCGCTTCTAGCTTGAATAAAATTGTGCTTGACTTTATCAGTAGATTAGTAAACAGGCTATGAAACAACCGTGTAATATATAACGAGGTATTATCAGGCAGCAATGCAGCATGAAATAAAAAGAATGAATCTCACCGAGGTAACATTAGAGACCTCCTACAGTTAGTCAAAATTCAGAGACAGAAAATCTTCAGTAATTTGGCAGTGAGATAACCTGCTGCATTTATAGGTGAACAGCAAGAGATTCAGACTAATCAAGGTGGAGTGGACAAAAGGCCTAACTCAGAGATTGTCATTTGACCTCCATATGCATGCTGGGGCCCAAGAACACCCTCATGCATATATCAGTCACACACACAGACAACAACCCTCATCACACATAGACAACACCCCCCATGGCCTATGGCCTTGCACACACACACAAGACACACAAATACAAACACACACACACAGAGTGAGAGAGAGAGCAGCATGTATCAAATGACAGCCAATAAGGTCTGCATTTTTATAGCAACTGTTATTTATTTTGTCTGACTGTAACATACAGTTGGTTATTTTTCACCATTAAAAAGTTATTCTTGGTCTGGGTTACCTCACTCAAAATGATGCTTTCTAGCGCCATCCATTTGCTTGCAAAATTCAAGATGTTATTTTATTACTGCTGTGTAGTACTCCATTATGTAAATATACTGCATTTTCCTTATCCATTCTTCAGTTGAGAGGCATTTAGTTTGTTTCCAGGTTCTGGCTATGACTTGCTCTTTTCTCCTCAGAAATTATGAATTTTAATATAAGAAATAATGATAATCCCAGCCCTCAGGAAGCAGAAGCAGAAAGATTTCTCTAAGTTTGAGGTCAGGCTAGTCTACAGAGAGAATTATAGGACAAGCTCCAAAGCTACACAGAGAAACCCTGTCTCGAAAAACAGAAACAAAAATGAAGAAAAAGAAATAATGATATTGGGTAAACTCAGTTCTAATTAGATGAAATATCTTATGATAACCCTTTATTAATATTATTAATTATTATTATAATTAGTCAATATTATTATTATAAATAAAAAGGAAGAGAAAGGGAAGAAAAAGAGAAAAAGTTGGGAGGGAAGAGAAGGTAACATGAATAAATTTTGAAACAAACTAAAAAGTGGAAAATATTAATCAGGTAATTTTGTGGATGAATGCTACAATTTTTATGATTTGATTTAAAAAATTCTCTTCTCTCTCATCACTTCTAAAAGGAGTTTACAACTTAACCTCTGCTTTGTGACTATTTGCTATTGCATATTTTATTTTTGACTTCTGAATTTTGCTTGCATCTTTGCTATTTCTTGCTCATATGCATTTTCTTTTAACTCTAGTGTGGTTTTCTTTTATCTGGTGAACGTAGACCTTTGGTTTTACTCACTTTTTTCCCTACTAAGTTCATAGGATTCTTTAAAATTCTCTATAAATATGAATTCCTAATCATCATTTATATATCATATATGTACACATAGATTATTTTTGTAGTACTTATATTTGAACTTTTGTTACAATTTAGTTACTGAGTTTGGTAAAAACAAGCACACTTCCTAGTTTCCAAATGTCTTCAAGTTTAGGTGGCCAGTTTTTTTGTGTGTTCTGAAAAATCACATTGTTATAAGGTGTGTTCCTTACTAGTTAAATGCTTAGAAATTATCTGAGGCTTTTGCATGAATAGTTATTCCATTTCCTGCATGCAATGGGATATTCTTCTAGATTTTTTTGGTTTTGAATTTTAGGAGAATTTTTTATTGATTTTTAATGAGCTCTACATTTTTCTCTGCTCCCCTCCCTGCCTCTCCCCTACCCTCCAACCAACCTCCAGGGTCCCCATGTTCCCAATTTATTCAGGAGATCTTGTCTTTTTCTACTTCCCATGTAGATTTGATCTTTGTATGTCTCTCTTAGGGTCCTCATTGTTGTCTAAGTTCTCTGGGATTGTAATTTGTGGGCTAGTTTTCTTTGCTTTATGTTTAAATTTTAGGAGAATTTAAAAAAATATTTTTCTTCTCATCATTCATCAGCATCATCTTGGTATGTCTGTATATCTTTCTAAAGTACAGTAATTCTCACAAAATGTATTTTCAATAAATTTGATTTTAATAAAACTTGGAGAAGTGTCCTGCTTTTTTCAAAGTATTTTCATATTTCCCACTATTCTGAATATCCTGTAGATTTCTAAGATCGCACTTTGTGTATTATATTAATTTGTATTGAATTTTTCTTCTCTTGGTATTTCTATTGGTGTGCTTTTGCTTTATTAGAAATTTCTCATAAACTCTCAAGTCCACAATAAAGCCACTAGGAAATTGGTTAATGTTCTATAGTTGTACTTTTTTGATAAATATTTGATTTGGTTTATTTTAAGCATGCTGATTTTCCTACTGATTTTAACTTTGTTCTTTTTTTACAACTTAATTTTTCTTTAATTTTTTATGTATGTTTTTTACTTTTATTTTTTATTTTTACCCACCAGAATATAAGCTTAATGTTAGCAAAAAATTCTGTTTATTTTATTTATTTATACATTCAGGTGCTGAAAACAGGATAGGGATTCAGTAGATATGGGTTAAATGAATCTAGGAATATTTAAAAATTAAAGATATGTGCAAATATAATTTTATAATTGTAAATATAATCCTAAAATCTTGACTACTTTTTATAAAGGAGAGTCTAATATGTGCCTCTTAGAAATTATCAGTGGACTTTGCACAGATGAAACCAAATAAACTCAACGTCATTGAATATCATATAGTTTACTCTTGAGCATATGCCCCCAAAATACTCAGTCATACTACAAGGACACTTGCTCAGCAATATTCACAGCAGCATTATTTGTAATAGCCACAAACTGGAAACAACCTAGATCCCCCTCAACTGAAAAATGGATGAAGAAATTGTGGTAAATTTGCACAATGGAATGTTACCTAGCTGTGTAAACCAATGACATCATGAAACTAGCAGGCAAATGGATGGAACTGGAAAAACCATCCTGAGTGAAGTAACCCAGATTCAGAAAGACAAATCATGGTATGTACTCCCTCATAAGTGGATATTAGATGATATTACATGTAAAGTAAAGGATAACCAGACTACAGTCCACAGCTCCAGAAAAACTAGGTAACAAGGAAGACCTTAAGAGGGATACATGGATCACCCTGGGAAGGGGAAATAGATGAAATCTCTTCAGTAAATTTGAGGCAAGGAAGGGCTGTAAAAGGAAGGGTATGGGAGATGAGAACATGAGGGAATGGACTGATCGATAGGGGAGAGAGATGGACTAGGAAAGCCATGAAACAGAGACCTTGAAAGAGAGAGCCACTATTAGGGAGAAACCTAGTGCTAGGGAAATTCCCAGAATCCACAGGATGACCCCAGCTAAGACTTCTAGCAGTAGTGGAGAGGGTGCTCAAACTGGTCTTTTCCTGTAATCAGATTGGTGAACACCACAACGATCATCATAGAGCCTTCTTTCAGTAATTGATGGAATCAAGTGCAAAATTCCACAACCAAGCAACAGGCCAAGGTCCAAGAATCCAGCTGAGGAGAGGGAGGAGGGAATATATAAGTAAGGGAGATTAAGATCATAATGGAGAAATCTACAGAGAGAGCTGAACCAAGCTTGTGGATACACACGAACTCTATACCAAAAGCCATGGAGTCTGTATTCATCCCAAAGGCTGCCCGTTTTCTTGCTCATATTTTCTTGTGCCAACAGCAATGGCCCAGGCCTCTCTCATGCTTGGAATGCATCCTACTTCTCTGTGAATTCAAAATTAACGGCTTTCAAGGGTTTGTGGACTAGAATGGAGCCAGTATGACTGAAATCTAATCTCAAAACAGGTAAAATATTTTCATATATATCTCTCCCTACATTATATCTCACTTTCACCTTCAAATACACACACACACACACACACACACACAAACACACACACACGTGTGTTTTCCTCAAATGTCTAAATATTGAGTCAAGATATTTCCCCATCTTCTCCCTAAATTTTCAACTGAACTGTTACTGTACAGACAAAAACAATTTTTTAAGAAGTGATCATAATATTGAAGGAATGATTTTGATTCAGAAAGGCACCAAAGAAATCTAATTGATAAGGTAGAAAAAGTCCACTCTGGTTTCTGCATTTCATTTTTCTCCTGTTCCTCCCTATAGACAATAATTGTTTTATTTTCTAGTAAAGGATACATTAGCTGTCTCTGAATTACGAGTGCATTTTATTGTCTAAATACAGGGAAACAATATTGTTTTAAAAATAGGCTGTCCTGCCTTGTGTTTCTCTGTGGGAAATGAAGGGAAGGAGAGAAAATAGTTCCAGCTCCTGTAGCACTGCCTACACCAGAGTAGAATAACAATTATGTTGCAGGTGGCAAACCACTCAAGGAACCTGCAGAGCACAGATAAGGTAGATCATGGCCATCTGTATCCCAGGTGGTTTTGCTTAATCTGAGGAGGAGGTATAATGCATATTAATCCAAAGAGCCTTGAACACTAGCTTTACCAAAAAAGTACACCTGAGTCTGCTTTTCAGGATATGTTTTATAATGCGTTTTTCTGGTTTTAATCATTATCACTGGATATTTTTAAAGCTATCTAGAAACCACATTGTTATCCTTCAATGTTTATCCAGATGTTCTCAATCTTGAAAGATTTCCCTACTACCAAGAAGAGCAATGACACCTGGTATGTGCTATGTCAAAGATGTTCAAACTATTGCATCTCAGCTGAAAATATTCAACCTCAGACTCTAAATTTGTGAGCTCATAACTCAAGGGAAGTGAAAATTTTCTGAAGCATGAGACATTCCATCTTCCTTTAGAGATGCTAGTGTCAACCCTAAAAGCATTCCCTGCCCACTCCTACAAATATATTTCTGATAGACATGGCATATTCTACATATAGTTTAAAATACCATGGAATTATACAAAAAGAATTGTTTATCTACTCCATTTAATGTGCATCATGCATATTAACACAGAGTTTGTGATTATTTTTATGTGTTCCTAAAAATTTTCATAAATGTATGCATTACATTTTAATCACACCTCTTCTCTTTCCCTAATCTCTTCGCTCCACTATATATCTCCATTCCATCTACAAATTCACGCAAGTGGGTACACACACACACACACACACACACACACACACAATTTACTGACTCAAATAAATGCTGACCTATGTGAACATGGATATGAGAATATAGCAGAAATAATAAATACCCAGAGACAGATATTAGGATACAAGCTGAAGATCAGAAAAACAAAGCAGCCAAACCACTAGGAGAGTTCTTACCTCTACCAAGACTCAGAAAAATAAAGGGCGATACTCAATGTGACTGCAGACTGCAATGCTCGCCACCAAACCGCAGATCTCACTGCTCCTCAGTCTCATCCCGCCTTATATTCTCTCTGCCCAGCCATATTACTCCTGTCTCCCTAGTGCTGGGATTAAAGGTGTGGGATCCCACCTTTGTGTGAGCTCTGTTTCTCTTTTAGGTAGATTCAATCTTGTGTAGTCCAGGGTGGCCTTGAACTAACAAAGATTCCTCTGCCTCTTTCCCCCGAGTTCTAGAATTAAATATCTGTGCCACAACTCCCTGGCCTCTATTAGCTTAGCTCTGCACTCTTATTGTCAGGCAAGTTTTATTCATTAAAACCCAAATAAAATATCACTATATGAGGAGGTCATGTACAAGGAAGAGTTTCAGAAATATATAAGTGACTATCCCTCCAAAGGAAAAAAAAAAACTCCTTTTTTTCTGCAGAATTTTCATGGTTTCCACAAGCTAGCTAGTGACTCAAACATCTGTCATGTTGTTTTGATATATTTATTTGACTATAAATTAGAAATTGTCTGCCTTAAAGAATTTGCAGATAAAATTAGACCCAGTGTGATAATCAAATAAATCCCATGGAGAAATGTTTAACTACTCTGACTTGTGCAGGTCTTCTTTAGTAAGCCTGTGCTGTGAGTTTATGCGTGCAACAGCCATTCCATTTCTAGAGGACAGCATCTAACAGTGCTGGGATTAAAGGCGTGGGATCCCACCTTTGTGTGAGCTCTGTTTCTCTTTTAGATAGATTTAATCTTGTGTAGTCCAGGGTGGCCTTGAACTAACAATGATGAGGAACTGGCCCTCATCATCCAGTTCTTATTTTTCCTTTGATATCATAAATGTTCTATCTAGAGCTAAACACTGACAATCATATAAAGACTTATGATTCTCTGCACTAACCACTATGTATTGCAATGAAGTTTCTCTCTCCAAGGTTAAGCATCACAGCTACACGGTTACAAACACAGAATACAGGTTGACAACATGACCATTAAAAAACAACAACAAAGCATCAAAATATGGCATCTTTGGTCTATAACTTCTCTAGTCTTTGATATAGATTGTGTTTACAGTAAAATGTAAGAAAAGAAGCTGGAATGCAGACAGGAAGAAAGAAGAAAGGGGGATAATGGCTTCAGGCCAGCCAGAACTACAAGGTGAGACATTCTCTCAAAAATATCAAAACAGGTGTTGTGTAGTCTTACATGTTCAAATGCTGAAGGATGGCATATATGAACTCTTATACATGGTAGAGGCTGAAGACATTTGTTGATTTGCTGGCTTTGCAGAAGATTCAATTGTTCCCCAAAACCCAGGTGGGTCAGCTTATGATCACCTGTATTTGAGCTCCAGAGTATCCAATATCTTCTGGCCTATGTAGATGTCAGCACTTATATATATATACCATGCATGTGTGTATACAACAAACATACAAACACACATATAATTAAAGTAAATCTAAAACACATTGTAGTGCTCAAATATTTCTGATTTTATTAATAATTTGTATACACATACCTGCAATAAAAATAAATGAATTAGCTAAGTGCTTGCTCTGGTATAGAATTTTTATATCTGTACTACTACTTAAACATTATGAACATCTAAAAGAATGAAATAAAATTTATTGCAAGTTGGACACTTGTAGTGGATTTTTGATTAAGTTTTATGTGTATTTTGAACTAAAATATAATTGCATCACTTCTCCATTCCATTTACTCCCTGCAGCTCCTCTCATGTTCCCTACCTCTTCATCCCTTATAATTCTTGTGGGAACACTCAATGGTCTTAAGATTTAAGAAATGATGAATTAATTAAAACAGTCTAATTCTAATCATTGTTTTGTGATATATCTCTAGGTTTCTTTTGTTTTATTTATTTTTTTCATTCAAAAATTTACACTTCCTCCCCTTCTCCCAGTCTCTCCCCCTCCCCCAATACTCCTCCTCCCACCCACTGCATCCTTAAGAGAGGACAGGGTACTCTGCCCTGTGGGAAATTCAAGGCCCTCCCCCTCCATCCCGGCCAAAGAAGGTGTGCATCCAAATAGACTAGGGTCCCAAAAAGCCAATACATGCAGAAGAGATGGGTCCCAGTGTCATTATCAAAGGCTTCTCAGTCTGCCCCCATTGGCAGCCACATTCAGAGAGTCTGGTTTGATCACTTGCTCATTCAGTTCCGGTCCAGCTGGATTTGGTGAGATCCATTAGATCAGGTACACTGTCTCAGTGGGTGGACCAGACCCTCACGGTCCTGACTTCCTTGCTCATCTTCTCCCTCCTTCTCTTCAACAGCACCTTGGGAGATCAGTCCATTGTTCTGATGTGGATGTGGGTCTCTGTCTCTATCTCCATCCATCGGACGAAATTTCAATGGTAATAATCAAGATATTCATCAATGTGACTATGGAACAAGGCTAGTTCAGGCACCCTCTCCTCTGCTGCCCAAGTACCTAGATGGGGACATCCCCGAGGACACCTGGGATCCCCTCTAGAGCCAAGTCTCTTGCCAAAGCTAAAATGACTCCCTTAATGGAGGTATCTTATTCCATTCTCCAATATCCACCCTTCCTCCATCTCCACCCTCCCGCTCCCCCAAGCTCTCCCCAGTCCTTACCTTCTCCCTTCTCCTTCCCTCTCTCCCCTTCCCTGACCCCCATCCCCACCCTTACTCCCACCTCTATCCCCACCCCCGTGCTCCCAACTTTTGCCCCACGATCTTGTTTGCTTCCAATTTCCAGGAGGATCTGTATATGTTTTTCTTTGGGTTCACCTTGCTATTTGGCTTCTCTAGGCTTGTATGCTATAGGCTTAATGTCCTTTGTTTATGGCTAGAGTCCACTAATGAGTGAGTACATACCATAATCATCTTTTAGGGTTTGGGTTGTCTCACTAAGGATAGTGTTTTCTATTTCCATCCATTTGCATGCAAAATTCAAGATGTGATTGTTTTTTACCACTGAGTAGTATTCTAATATGTATATATTCCACACTTTCTTTATCCATTCTTCCATTGAGGGGAACCTAGGCTGTTTCCAGGTTCTGGCTATTACAAATAATGCTGCTATGAACATAGTTGTACAAATGCTTTTGTAGTATGATTGGGCATCTCTTGGGTATATTCTAGGAGTGGTATTCCTGGATCCTGAGGTAGGTTGATTCCCAATTTCCAGAGAAACCGCCACACTGATTTCCAAAGTGGTTGCACAAGTTTGCATTCCCACCAGCAATGGATGAGTGTTCCCGTTACACCACATCCTCTCCAGCATAGGCAATCATTGGTGGTTTTGATTTTAGCGATTCTGACAGGTGTAAGATGGTATCTCAAAGTTGCTTTGATTTGCATTTCCCTGATGTCTAAGGAACTTGAACATGACCTTAAGTATCTTTTGGCCATTCGACCTTCTTCTGTTGAGAATTCTCTGTTCAGATCATTACCCCATTTTTTAATTGGGGTATTTACAATTTCAATGTCTAATTTATTGAGTTCTTTGTATATTTTGGAGATCAGACCTTTGTCTGATGTGGGGTTG
>PVIU01018802.1:0-38071 GCA_004026605.1 Ondatra zibethicus
TCTATCCCCGCCCCTGTGCTTCCAACTTTTGCCTGGTGATCTTGTTTGCTTCCAATTTCCAGGAGGATCTGTATATGCTTTATTTGGGTTCACCTTGCTATTCGTCTTCTCTGGGCTTGTGAGTTATAAGCTTAGTGTCCTTTGTTTTATGGCTAGGGTCCACTAATGAGTGAGTACATACCATAATCGTCTTTCTGGGTTTGGGTTACCTCACTCAGGATAGCGTTTTCTATTTCCATCCATTTGTATGCAAAATTCAAGATGTCATTTTTTTTTTTTTTTTTTTACTGCTGAGTAGTATTCTAATGAGTATATAATCCACACTTTCTTGATCCATTCTTCCATTGAAGGGCACCTAGGATGTTTCCAGGTTCTGGCTATTACAAAAAATGTTGCTATGAACATAGTTGCACAAATGCTTTTGTGGTGGACTTCTGTTGGATATATTACCAAGAGTGGTATTGCTGATCCCGAGGTAGGTTGATTTCTAATTTCCTGAGAAACTGCCACACTAGTCCCATAGTCACATTGATGAATATCTTGATCACCACCATAGAAATTTCGTCAGATGGATGGAGATAGAGACAGAGACCCACATTCACATCAGAGCAATGGACTGTGCTCCCAAGGTCCAATCGAAGAGCAGAAGGTGGGAGAAGTTGAGCAAAGAAGTTAGGACCATGAGGGGCTGGTCCACCCACTGAGACAGTGTGCCTGAATTAATGGGAGCTCACCAAATCCAGCTGGACTGGGACTGAACAAGCATATGATCAAACCAGACTCTCTGAATGTGGCTGCCCATAGGGGCAGACGGAGAAGCCATCAACAATGACACTAGGACCTATCTCCTCTGCATGTATTATCTTTTTGGGAACCTAGTCTATTTGGATGCACACCTTCCTAGGCCGGGATGGAGAGGGGAAGGCCTTGGACTTCCCACAGGGCAGGGCACCATGCCCTCTTTTAAGGAAGCAGGGGGAGGGAGGAAGGGTGGGGGGGAGCGGGAGGGGACTGGGAAAAGGGGAGGAAATGTAAAATTTTTTTTCTGAATGGAAAAAAATAAAAGAATATGGAAAAAAAGTATCCTGATGGAGTAATTATACAGTGATTGGTTTATTAAATTAATAAACTATCTTTAATTGATACCCACTGACAAAGGAAAAGTATATCCCTCCTATGGAATTCCACTGGGTACGTCAACCCCACTGCATAGCAGTCCCCTGGGCCAGGCGTAATAGGCCAATATAAAATGAACTGTGTGTGTGTGTGTGTGTGTGTGTGTGTGTGTGTGTGTGTATGTGTGTATACTTTGTTTCATTTTGCTTTGCTTGGGTAATTTTGTCTTGTTGGCCTTTTGCATGTTTGGTCTGGTTTTCGTTTTATTTTTGTGTGTGTTTGTTTGAAAGAGGGAAAGAACTTAAAGGTGAGAATTATGGAGCTGGGGAGGAGGTAGAGGAAGGGAAACCATGTTCAAAATATATTAAAATATTTTAATAGAAAAGGAAAACCTAAAAAAAAGAAAGAAAGAAAAAGAAAAAAGAAAGAAATAAAGGAAGTAAGGAAGAAAAGAAATCAGTTAAACAATCTGGTTTGACATTGTAGAGTCCATAGGCAGTATTACAGTGAGTCTGAGGCCAGCATCATTTACATAATGAGTTTCAAACCAGCTAGTGCTACATAAAGATCCTGTCTTAAACACAAACAAAATAACAATAAATAAACAAGCAAACAAATCAATGAAAAATAATGCACAGTGAACTATAGTGAGAAACATTTAAAGGAAAACAACAAGGCAAACAAATATACATCCAGATTTAAAACGAGATATCTATTAGGGACACTTTCCATTTGTAGTGTAATTAAATTTGGTTACATCATTTATCCTATTAGTATCATCTATTCTGTCCTTCTCATGTACACCCCTTCCTACTCTCTCCCTAATTTAGGGTCTCCTCTTCTTTTACCACTATCATTGCATATACTTATAAACAAATGCAACCTGCAGAGTCTGTTCATTGTGTATATATATACACATACACACACACACACACACACACACACACACACACACACACACACACACACATATATGCTAGGTTTGGTAACTGTTCCTTGATAATGAATCTGAGATTTCCCCCATCTATGTAAAAATGTCAACTGTTGTTGGGATTGTTCAGGTTTTGTTTAGGCAGTCACGTTGTTGAGATTTCACAGGTGTAGCTTCCATGTTATACTAAGAAGGCGTAATCTCCCAGCAGACTTCCTGGTCCTCTATTATTTACAATCTTTCTGCCCCTTCTTCCTTGATAATCACTGTGCTTTCAGTGCAGAAGTTGTGTTGTAAATATATTAAGTTGGTCTGATTCCCCACAGTCAGCTGTTTTCTGCATTTGAAAGTTGAGCAAATTTCTTTTAAATTGAGACTTTGTACCAGTATAAACTTCATTGTTAAAAGTCACAACAGAACATTCCCTGGGAACCTGCTGGCTGGTCTTCACCTCTTCCTGCTCTCCACCAGAGCCAATCCTTCAGTCTCCTCCCCAGCTTTGTAGCAGAACACCTGCTGCAGCCTCTCTGCTCGGCCCCCATTTCCAGTGGGTCGCACAGGTTTTCCCCTCCAAACTTCCTTCCCTCCACTCATTGCCTTATCCAGTCCTCCAGCTCCAGCGGCTTACATCACTCCATCCAGGGAAGCAGGTAGCTAACTACAGATCTACACCTCTCCCCATCTTTATCATTTGTTGTGAGGAGGCTGCTAGTTAGTTCCCGGCCACTTAGCCCCAAAATAATAACACAGAAACTGTATTATTTAAATCACTGATTGGCCCATTAGCTCTAGCTTCTTATTGGCTAACTCTTACATCTTAATTTAACCCATCTCCATTAATCTGTGCATCACCACGAGGTCGTGGCCTACCAGCAAAGTTTCAGCACATCTGTCTACAGCAGCAGCTCCATGGCTTCTCCCTGACTCCACCCTTCTTTTTCCCAGCATTCAGCTTAGTCTTCCCCACCCAGCTCTATTCTACCCTATCAAGGGCTCAAGACAGTTTCTTTATTCATTATCCAATGGTATTCATAGCATACAGAGGGGAATCCCAATCAATCATTCATTATTTATGCTCTGCCAATGCATTTATGGTGGTTCTACAGTTGTTCCTATCCTGGGCAGTCCTAAATGCTTGTGTTATTGTCATACCCAAGGTTCCACAGTCCTCCTTTATCCTGTCTATCAAGTGTTTTGGGGGGCCTTCCTCTTCACCTTATCCCGTGCACTCTTCCAAGCAGTGCTATCTTCAGGTATCTTGCTGTTGTTCATTCTCTGCCAAAGTATCTCAAATGCCGTTGCTGTATCCTCCAGTTTACTTCCATCTGTAGATGGAGATGTTTCTTAATGTCATCGTTGAGCAGCCTATCTCTTTGTGTGATACCTAGAATCCTCCTGAGACATGCCATCTCAAACACATTCAGCCGCTGTTCTGAGGAGCGTTTCCTTGTCCAGGTTTTTGAGTTGTAAAGAAGTCAGCTCAAGACAAGTGTCTCATATACTTGTAATTTTGTTGTTGCCATATTGTTTCTTGCTGAACAAACCTTCTTTAGTGCCTGGAATGCAGCCCTCGCTATCCCTATCTGTCTCTTGATATCTGAAATAGTTTCCCCCTCTCCTATAAATACAATTCTGCAGTCTCATCCCCAACTCTTTAGGAGATCACCTGCTTTGGCCTCCCCTTCTTCTCTGCTCCCATCTCTAGCAGATCATGAGGATCTTCTTCCACAGTCTTCTGTTAATCCCAAAGATAAAAGGAGAAAGACCACTGACCCAAAATCATCTTGGCCAAATTAATTAAAGCAAGGTTTATTTATTTGTGTACATGGGTTGCCTCCTCTTAAGGTGGGGTTTGAGAGGTCGGCATTGGATGTGAGGAAGACAACGTTTTTATAGTGCAGAGGTAGGGGGTTTCCAAATGGGAGCTTTGGTTGGCAAAATAGGCAGGGTTACAGAACATAAGAACAACAAGTTAGTCATAATGACTTCCTAAAACAAAGACATGATTGCAAGGTGGTCATAACAACAGGTAGTCATAACAAAGTAGCAATAACAAATCTTTTGAAACAAAGGTAGTGTTGCAAGATGGTTATTAACTTTTGGAAACAAAGACATGATTACCATTCCTGGAACAGGCAGTACAGAACAATTTGTGGTTAAGGTTACAGGTTGGGCATAGCCCAATCCTTGAGAAACAGAAGTTTGATCATAAACAACAATGAAACTAGTTTGTCTTTACTATAAGGTGTCTTTTAACCCTAAGATGGAGGCAGGCTGGTTATTTACTTCCTCCCCACTTATCCCTTTGTCTTAACACCCAACTTTAGCAGGAATTCCATGAGAACCTTACAGCCAAGTCTGCAAGAGAAGCAAATAGGCCGGCAAAGCAGGCAGGCAAGCTTCAGATCTTCACCCTCCCTTCTTTCCTTTCAATCCAAATCTCCATCTTATTTTCAGCTCTGTATCAGACTACCTGCTGTTTTCTTTTCTCCTTCTACCCCCATTCACAGGTTACTAAGTAGATGTTCATAGTGGAACATGGTAGGTATTTTTATCCTTCCTGTGGAATCCTTAGTACCCATATCTGTTCCTGCCCCTTTAACCCATTACTTCATCGTACCTAGAAACACATTCTACCTTGAATGGAATCCCCAGTGGTTACACCTGGTAGGATCTCAGAAGCATTCCCTACCAGGCAACACTAAACTCTCTAAGAGTCAGAGAGGTCAACAAAAATCAAGGAGCAATACACCCATCCTATAAAGACAAGACCAGATAGATACACCTAGAATTGCAGTCATACCAAACCCAGATGCCTAGATTCCAAGGTAAAAACATAGGAACAGCTATGATTATATGGAGGTTAACAACTCTACTAGAGTAGACCCTGAGAAATGAAACATTCTGAAACACAAGACACCTTAAATAGCCTTTATGAATGTGTTAGCGGTTCTTGAAGAGGAAATGAACAAATCCATTAAACAAATCTATGAAAACACAAACAAACAGTGGAAGGAAATGAGTAGAACAGTTCAAGACCTGAAAGTAGAAATAAAATCAATAAAGAAAACCCAAACTGAGGGAAATCGGGAAATGAAAAATTTAGGAAT
Source organism: Ondatra zibethicus (assembly GCA_004026605.1). Taxonomy (NCBI): domain Eukaryota; kingdom Metazoa; phylum Chordata; class Mammalia; order Rodentia; family Cricetidae; genus Ondatra; species Ondatra zibethicus. The sequence continues at coordinate 5,158 of PVIU01018802.1, forward strand.
TTAGCAGGAAAGTCAGAGGCAAGCATCTCCAACAGAGTACCAAAGATGGAAGAGAGAATCTCATATATTGAAGATAGTAAGAAATGATTACCTAAGTCAAAGAAAATGTTTAATGTTAAAAATCTTAGGCACAAAACATCCAGGGAATCTGGGACACCATGAGAAAAAAACCAAAAAACAAATCTATGAATATTAGGAATAGTGGAAGGAGAGGAAACCTAGGATGAAGGCACAGAAAATGTTTTCAACAAAATCATAGAACTTTTCCCTAGCCTGGAGAAGGAGGTGCTTATCAAAGTACAAGAAGTTTACAGAACACAAATAGACTGGACCAGAAGGAACTTCCCCTAACCACATAATAATCAAACACTAAATGTACACAACAAAGAAAGAATTCTAAAAGCTGCAAGGAAAAGGACCAAGTAACAGGTAAAAGGCAGACCTTTTAGAATAACACCTGACTTCTCATCGGAGACTCTAAAAACCAGAAGGTTCTAGATAGATGTTCTACAGACTCTATGGCAGTGATTTTCAACTTGAGAGTCTCAACCCCTTTGGGTTACATATTAGATATCCTGAATATCCAATATTTATGATTCACAATAGTAGCAAAATTACAGTTATTAAGTAGCAACCAAATTTTATGGTTGGAGGCCATCACAATATGAACTATATCAAAAGCCTGCAGCATCACAAAGGATGAGAACAGCTGCTCTTAAAGAACACAGATGCCAGCCAAGATTACTATACATCAAAACTTTCAATCACAATAGACTGAAAAAGAAAGACATTTCAAGACACAACTAAATTTAAGCAGTATCTATTTACAAATCCAGCTATACAGAAGGCACTAGAAGGAAAACATCGATGAGAAGAAGCTAACCATGCCCAAGAAAACACAAGGAATAAATAATATCAAAGCAGCAAATCGAAAATGGGGGGAGGAACCACATCACCACAACAAAATAACCAGAACTCATTTTATGACTCTCAACACCAATGTTCACAATTCCCCAATAAAAAACACACAGACTGCTGGGTGGTGGCGGCGAATGCCTTAATCTCAGCACTCAGGAGGCAGAGGCAGTTGGATCTCTGTAAGTTTGAGGCCATCCTGTACTACAGAGTGAGTTCCAGGACCAACAGAGCTACACAGAAACACTGTCTCAAAAAATCAACCAACCCATCAACCAACCAAACAACCAACCAACCAAACAACCAACCAACCAAACAACAACCCCCACAGACTAGCAGAATGGATGTGAAAATGTATATATCCTTCTGCTGTTTTTAAGACATACCTTAACAGCTAGAATAGACATCACCTCAGGGTAAAAGAATAGAAAAAGACATTCCAAGCAAATGGTTCTAAGATGCCAGTTGGTGTAGCCATTTTAATGCCTGACAAAACAGACTTCAAACAAAAACTAATCAAAAGAGAGAGAATGACACTGCACAATGATCAAAGGAAAAATCAACTAAGAGAACACTGAAATTCTTAACATTTATGCACCAAATACAGGGGACCCAAGTTCATAAAAGAAAATGACTTTTCCTTCATTAAGATATAATCAAATTATATCTAGACAAAATTTTCAAAAATGTGTTATTTCAAAGAGTACAATGATTCTATTGAAAGTAAACATTCAGAAATAAAAGAATAAAATCTTTAGGTATGCACTTATGCAAATGAAGTACACAGGAAAGGCTAAAGATGAAGGAGGGCTATAATCTCAAATTCTGAAGGCTTGTGTTCTACTCTGTTATGATGCAAGATCGTGACAAGATGGTGGAAAAAGAAAAACAAAAACCCAGCAGATGTTTATAATGAGCTTGCTTTTCATTTGCACTCATATAGACTTAATATAGCTTTGTATAAATGTGACTTGTGTGCACATACACACATCAATAAGTAAGTAGGTAAGTAAATAAATAAATAGACAAATAAAGATATAGAATATGCAATTTCTCAAATGGATGCAATCCTCATTAAAAATCTTGTACACCACATAAAGAGAGATTTTGATTTAGATATGGCTGTAGATCTGTAGTGACTTCCATCATAAAGATTTTGCAATTACAAATTTTTAAGACAAAGGAACACTGTCTTTCAAAGCTGGAGCCATTTCTGCTTCTCTGGTGGATGCACACTGAAAATGCGTCAATAACAGTGCTAGGACAACTTGTAGAGGAAGCTGAACACATACCACATCCAAATGAGGACAAGGATGCCTCTTCCAGGGGTACCATTCTATTACCTCAAAGGACTACAATCACATGGACAAAACAGAAGTAGAGTTAGCTTATTTTAAAACAACTCATAAATAGACAAGTGCCTCTATCCTCTAACAGTTTTGTACAGTAATGTATGAACTAATCATACAAATAGAAATAAAGTTTAGTTCAATGTGCCTTTTTTATTATTTATTTATACAGTATCCTGCCTGCAGGCCAGAAGAGGGCACCAGATCTCATTATAGGTGGTTGTGAGCCACCATGTGGTTGCTGGGAATTGAACTCAGTCCCAATGTAAGCTGTGTTTTGATATTGTTTAAAGTAATATTTCTCAATTTAAAAGTAACTTGAGTAGAAATGACTGTCTGGTTGCAATTAGTATTATAAACATAAGTTAATACTTTTCAAAAAGTTTTCTTATTTCTGTATGGAATGTCAGTTAACTGTTGTTCTGAGAAACAAATTCTTAGTGTTCTAAGAACAATTTTTTAAATATTTATTTATTATGTATACAGTATTCTGTCTGTGTGTATGCCTCAAGGCCAGAAGAGGGCATCAGACCTCATTACAGATGGTTATGAGCCACCATGTGGTTGCTGGGAATTGAACTCAGGACCTTTGGAAGAGCAGGCAATGCTCTTAACTGCTGAGCCATCTCTCCAGCCCTAAGAACAATTTTTTTCTGCATATCTTTTACTTTCTACAGCACATTGTGGTTCTTGATGTTTCCTCCTTGTTTTAACTACATCTTTAAGCCCAGTTATATTTGCTAACAGTCCAAAATTCATACTGGATCAATTACCATGAACTGATGGCTCATGCAGGTGGCCCTTCCTTTTTAAAGTCTAATCTTCCAAAGTCGCACAGCATTAAAATCATTAAAATTTGGCACATTATTTGTGGCATAATGTTAGTTTTGGAAAGTAGCATCTTTGGTTCCATGCGACTCTCCATGGCATCAATTATTATTCTCAGCACAGAGACTGTCAAGCTTTGGCTCTTGTAAGACTGCAGACTGACCCTTCAGTAATACTGATCAAACAGCCTTTGTTTTTTAATGTGCAAACAATATATGTCTTATGTGGATTTTGTAGGATAATTGACAGGTTTTCAAATTTATTACTGTGTTTCTACTGGCATTAAACATTTCTAATTATATTCTTCTCTGATGGAAAGGAAAGCGGTATGGGTTTTATTCTTAAGACAGTACTTCTAAGGTATAGCTCAGAGGAACAGGATGAATATATAATTGTTCTCACCTGCTATTTTTAGATCTAGGCTCACACTGCCCTTTGCTGCTGAGATTCGTAGGTACTACCTGAATAATATATATAACTATGTATGTATATAACTATATATAGTTATATTTTTACATTTATATTTATTATATTTATATTATATAGTTTATATTTTTGTATTCCTGGCTACAATGAGTTGTTCACATATAATTAGCCAAGAACAGAAAGATTTAGGAAGTGTGCTCCTACAGCAAAATCAGCCTTTGTGAGATTGTCTTTTTTTCTTCTCTCCCTGGAATCCTAGTATCTAGCAAAGAAATGTGCACAAGTTTAATCATCAGCACATCACAACTGGAAGATAAATGAAGTGACAACATTTTCTAACCTCAAGTGACCTAAAATATCAGGTGAAAGGTAAAACTCAACAAAAAAAATCTATAGTGCTTATTTATAATATTTCAGCATGGGTAATGGAATAAACTGATGAATTTTTTAGGTGAGAAAAATCCAACATTCCCAATTTTCCACATTTTTTCTATGGTTAGAACTTTTATTAGTGGGGATATTTTTCCTTTCAAACACTCTTGTGAATCCATGGTGTTCTTTGTCTTTGGCAACGTATTTTGAAATCATTATGTTGCAGCTTCAGAGGAAAGTGGGTTCAACAGTATTCAACCCCTTACACTGTCCAAGGAGATAGTCAATGGGGAATTTATTTGCCCCTTATCAGGAATCTGATTTGAAAGCCAAAGGGGAGAGACCTAGGGAAGGAAAAGGTTCACTGCTTGCTGATACATCATTTAAAAACCTTATTAGTCCTTTGAATGCCAGTACAGAGGAAGGGAAGGAGAGAGGGAGGGAGAGAGGGAGGGAGGGAGAGAAGAGAGAGAGGGGGGAGGGAGAGAGGGAGAGAGAGAGAGAGAGAGGGAGGGAGGGAGAGAGAGAGAACACACACACACACACACACACAGAGAGAGAGAGAGAGAGAGAGAGAGAGAGAGAGAGAGAGAGAGAGAGAGAGAGAGAGAGAGAACACACACACACACACACACACACAGAGAGAGAGAGAGAACAAGCTTTCTTTGATTCTAGTACATCATGAATCTATTCCTTAATAGATTGGCCATGTACAAATGTATAATCATGGTTTACTTACATGAGTCAACTGACATTACCCAAAGCACCTTTTTATACAGGGATGGGATAGATGCTTGAGAATTAGAGATATGCTCATTATTTAGAGAGCTTGCAGGTTGTCCCATACAGCAATAGGATTTTATTTAGTGCATGTTGGAGTCTAATAAAAAGTATTCCCAATGGGCCTAATTCTATACTGCTTCCTGTCATAAAAGATCAGCATGTGTTACAGGAAAATTCTAGGGCAGGAGCCTCTGGAGAGGGAAGAGTCAGTTTAATAATGCATCGGCTTCTGATTGTCAAGGTGACATACACCTGCACTACCACAGAGGCTACAGCCAGCGATACACCAGATTATCAAAACTATGCACCCTGGATACACAGACACTGGAGAACACACTGAAAAATGATTCCTATTGCTCTGCACACAGCATCATTTTTGTTTTTAATACTTAGGCAATGCCAGTACTAAAGAAACAGAGCCATGACACATTTATATGGTATGATTATTTTTAATCATTTTATTTTTATTTTATAATTACATCATTCACCACTTCCACTTCCTCCCTTCAAGCCCTCCATCACATCCATCTTTGTTCTTTTCCAAATTTGTGGCTTCTTTTTTCATTGGCATACATGCATAGAAATGTATAGTATATATAATATATTTCTAAATAGAGAAATATATCCTTCTAACATTGTATAATGTTGCTTTTATGAATGTTTTGAAGATGACCATTGTCAGCTGATGTGATAAAATGTTGCTTATACTATACATGCATATTTATATGCAGATTTTTGTGTATTATAGGGCCTTTTAAAGCAAATAATTGAGTATGATTTCTTGAGATTTTCTCAGATATCCTTACTGCTGTATTATCCTCCTTTCTCCTCCTGTTTTTATTCTCCCCCACCACCATAATTGAAGCTCTTTCTCTATTTTTCCCACTTACCCCTTATCTTTGTTAGGGTTATTATTAATGAGATGAAACACCATGACCAAAATCAACTTGGGAAGGAAAAGGCTTATTTGTCTTACATATCTCAAATTGCAGTCTATTGAGAAACCATGGTGAGAACTCCAACCCAGAAGGAACCTGGAGGCAGGAGCGGATTACTGTAAGTGTAGTAAGAATGCTACTTACTGGCTTGTTCCTCATGGCTTCCCCAGTGTGTTATTTTATGAACTCAGGACCACCAACCCAGAGGAGTCACCACTCACAACAGATTGAGCCTTCTCCCATCAATCACTAACCCTAATTCTACAGACTTGCTAACTTACAGCTCAATCCTCTGACTGCATTTTAGCAATCGAGGCTTCCTCCTGTCCTATGGCTGTAGCCTGTGCCAACTTGACATAAAACTAGACAGCACATGCGCTCAGATCACCTCTTGTTACTTTTACTTACTAAAGTTGTTGACTCTTTGATATTAAATTATCTCTGAATTAATTTTTATAAATCAAATCATTTGAATTGAGATTGGTATGTTATTGGGAAGCCATCCACCTCCTTTCAATGGCTACAGTTGTTTTCTTGGAGAATGACAATCACGTAGAGAGCAATTAGTACAACAGCGGTTTTGGAGAACACAGGTGTTCCAAGCCAGGGAGAATGCACAATTGCTGTACTTGAGTTAAAGGGCTGTCTGTGACTCCTAGGACTCTACCATCAATCTATTGTCAACTATTATTAGTTTTGTGAAGGGTCAGTTTTCAGAAGTGGTATCAGTTATTTTAGTCAATGAGAAGAGAAAAATATACAAAATTAGAGCACTCATGTTTGAAATAGTTATGAAGCATCCATAGTTTACAAAGCCAATGCTGTCAGTAACTTTTACAAATTCCAGTAAAATAGGCTTTCACACAGTGCCTCCCTTCTATTGCCTTAAATGTCACCGATAGCTTGATAAGTGGCATATTTGCTCAACTTTCCCCTGTTGGTTTTCAGTCTCTTGACATTATTTTGCTCTTTAAATATACCCATATTTCATCCCCTTTCCCCTGGAAATTGTGAGGCAGGGTCTTCTTGAGTCAAAACATGATTTCTTTGTGGCAACATAGAGCTTACTGCTACAAAAGTAATTAAAATGAATGAATAAGAGTAGAAAACTGGGGCAGATGGTTTCCTGCTTGCATTTCTCAGAACATACGATTGTACACTAGTTGATGGATAGTTTCTTCAGGTCCCACTTCTTAGTTTATGAACATGTAGGTGCTGTCTTCCTTCTATGAAGAATCATGGTAAATATTACTTAAAATTTTTTGACATGTATAAACAATGTTTCAGAGGTTTTCACTAAAGATTAGTGTTCTTTTTAAAAATGTTGGTTTTGAAATCAAAAAAAGAGAGTGATTTATGTGATTTTGGAACATCTCCAATTCACAAATTCTTCATTGCAGATTTAAGGGTATGAAAGGATGTGTAAATATTTGGTGAGCAGCCTGAACCATTCCAATGGAAATATTCCACCACTACTATTTTAGTATGAACTAAAAATGCTCCAGGTCTAGGCTTTGGAATTTGATGCAAATACAGAAGATTAAAAAAAATACATGTATCATATAAGAACATTTCAATCACCATACTCAGCCTTCTGTTGTCCACAAACACTCATTGTAAAATGAGAACTTTTCTGACATGTGCTGAAGAAGAGTGTAGTATATGTCTGATTGTAGTAATGAGGAACGGGCCGCATTCCCGGTGCCTGGCTAGCTTAACCCCCTGAAATAATTACACAGAAACTGTATCCATTGAAATACTGCCTGGCCCATTATCTCCAGCCCCTTATTGGCTAACTCTCACATATTATTTTAACCCATCTCCATTAATGTGTATTGCCACTTGACTGTGGCTTACCGGCATGAGTCTAACCAGGGTCCGTCTTGGGCAGGAGAAACATGGCAGCTGCCACACTATCTTCTTCCCAGAATTCAGTTCTGTCTACTCTGCCCACCTAAGGGCTGCCCTATCAAAAGGCCAAGGCAGTTTCTTTATTCAACCAATGAAAGCAACAGAAATACAGAAGGACCTTCTACACCATTTGATGTATGAGAGAGGGCTGAGTTGGGGTAAGACGGAGGATGAAGAAGGAGCCATCTCCCCACTACCACTTCCTAATTCACACAGGTAGGGAATAGCAAGTGGCATTTTCCCCACCGTCCTCTGTTGTAGTACTCATAAAAATCCTAAAACTGGAGGATAAAACCAGACTCTGCCCTGTTCTCTTTTGCTTTGTAAACTCTTATGTGTATATCTGTACTTCACAAGTCATCTGATTTTATTTTTAGTTGTTATTTCTATAATATTTTGAATGTATAAAAACATATAGAATATTAATCCCACCATGAGGATTCATTTATAACATGTCAATATCATCCTATCAAAAGTAAACAAAATTTATTCTAAATTTTATACTCTTAATTACACCTGTTCCCCAAGTCCATATAAAAATATTTTTATCATATGTACTGATTTCATTTATGTTTATTTGACTTATAATATGTCTACAAGAATTATTTATCATGCTGCATGATATAGCAGCTTTGTTGATTGAGGTTTTCTGTCCTGCCTGGTTCCCGCAGTTGTTAAGTCCCAAAGAAATCACACAGACATCTACATTGGTTATAAACTGATTGGCCTAGTGTTTCAGGCTTCTTATTAATTAATTCTTATAACTTATATATCCCATAATTCTTGTCTATGTTAGCCACGTAGCTTGGTACCTTTTTCGGCAAGGCAGTCACATCGTGCTTGCTCTGTGGCAGACTGCAGAATCCTCTTCCCATTATTCTTGCTGCCCCGCTTCTACTTCTGGCCTGGTCGGTCACCCTGCCTGGCTACTGGCCAATCAGTGTTTTATTAATATTCAATTGACAGGGTACAGACCATTGTCCCACAGCATAGCTTGGTCTTTTTAAATACTGTGTAGTATTCTACTGTAAACATGTCACAGTTTATAGTTTATTTTTCCATTCTACCTTTTCAGGATATGGTGTGTTGTGGATTTTAGATGTTATCAACAAAGCTTCTGGGAACGCTATTGTACATGTCTTCTGTTGTGCATATGACCTGATTCTTCATTCGTATAGGTATCTAAGAGTGAAATTAGTGAGTCATAGGACAAATGACACTAACTACTCTGCCAAGCAGTTTTTCAGTGATTGAGTTGCTTTGCAATCCACATCAGTCTTGTTACAACCTCCTTACAATACTGTGCAATTCAACTGTTGTGTTGCATGAAGCTCTAGTTTTTGTTTTGTTTTCTCTTACTATATGGTGTTTCACTATTAGTATCGATCCATTCTACTACTGAAATTTATGCAGGTTTTGAGCCAGCATTGTAGAACAAAGTCATCCTTCCCCCATGGTTTCTGTTTACATTTCCCTGAGGATATAGAGAGCTGACTATCTCCCCAAACCCTTTTTGAAATGAATAATTGATAAACACTTAAGTGTTATTGTTGAATTGTGTCTCTCCCTCCAATGAATATGTTGAATTCTGCTTTCAAGTATCCTGGAATGTGGTAATAGAATTGTTGGAGATGCAATTTGCTAGGATAAGGTCGTACTGACATAAGTTTACCTGTTTTCATATAAAAACTGTCTTTATGAAAAGCAAAAAAAGAGGAAGTTAAGAGAAGGAAATGTCTCAAGACAGGCACCATCTGAAGTGACAGAGGGCAAAGATGGTCATGTGAGAATTGGGGAGATGATGCTGGAACCCACAACTCATCCCCTCACTGTTCTCAGATAATTTACCTTAAAACCATAATTTCAGATTTCTGTATTCTATAGCTTTGCAACAATGTTTCTGTTCTTTTTTCTTTTTTGAAGATTTAATTATTTATTTTATATACCAACAACAGTTTCCCCTCCCTCCTCTCCTCCCATTCCCTTCCCCCACTTCCCTTCTAACACCCCCCCAATCCACTCCTGCTCTGTCTCCCTTCATAAAGGATAAGTCATTCCATGAGAGTCAACAAAGCATGGCGTATCAAGTTGAGGCAGGACCAAGCTCCTCCTCGCTTCATCAAGGCTAAGCAAGGCATCCCACAACAGAGAATAGGTTCCAAAGAACCACCTCATGTGTCAGGGGCAGATCCTGGTCCCACTGCTAGGGGCCCAACAAACAGAGCAGCCTACACAACTGTCAGCCAGATGCAGAGGGCTGTTTCTGTTCTTCTAAATCACCCATCTTGCAATGCTGGCTTATTTTTACTCTATTAATTCTTAATATAACACTAAATTGGCCACTCTGTTCTTACTATTCTGTCTATGTTTGCTAACTTTGCTGATACATTGCCAGTCTTCAGGGGTAAATGTCACTTGTTACAATCTCAATGGTGACCTTCGTTCCTCGGAATATATTTTAAGATCTGCCATCACAGAGGGAGAATTAGTGTGGGAATAAATTAGGTGAAGTAACATGATCAAGTTCTATATTAATGGGGCAGGAAACCACTTGATAGTTCCAAGCCACCTAGAACACATGAATTTAAACTGGTTTTCCAACTTTGCTGGTTCTAAAAAAGGAAAGTGAGTTTTTCACTTGGCTTTTATACAGGACTGTTTGCACTTCAGACTCTGCTGAGAAGTTTTATTTGTCCACCGTGTTAATTGATTAGAGATACAATAAAGCAGAAGATTTATGATTCTGCTAATGATATTTACCAAGGGTTTGTTGATAATCATATAATTTAATAGATTTAAAGCTGTCACAGAAATCATATTTCAAACTCATATTTCAGTGCTATGCTACTTTTGCCTGAGTTACCTACATGCCATTTGCCATTCTACCATTGTCTGTCTCTGTGAATTAGACACACACACACAAATGGACAAAGCATGATTTTTTTTCAGTTTCATTTTTTTCTTTTTTGCATTATGATTAAAACAGGGTATCTTAAATGACTTTAATGGCTAGTTTGACATCAACTAATCATTACAAAAGATTGAGAACTTTGCAATGATATTAGATATGGAAATTGTCTTCATAATTTTCTAAGCTAAAGAAAGGGACTATATATATTTATGAGGCAACACACAAAAAGGACCCATATAAAAGGTCAAGCACTTTTCCTATCAACTCTTTTGTCTCTTTTTCTATAAAATTGCCCTTGATGCATCCTGACATTTCTTTCCCACTATAACAGGAAGTGTAATATCAAAAGTAGAAAATTTTCAAGGTGTACCTGCTTATAGTCTGCAAATGTTTCTGCAAATAGCCCATTATCACACCTCTTTTCAGAGCAATACATGATGATATGCCTTTTCCAGTGGCCTAGTAGTCATGATTAGATTTTGTAAAAATGATTAACCTTAATGTACAGTGTTTTTCATTGAAGTTATTGCCTCTGCAACCAGATCACTATCCAAATTTACTGATCTGTGTGCATATAGCATCAATGAAAAGGCAGTTAAAAAATAGTTTTAGGGTAGCCTACAAAGTAATGGATCCCATCAGGACATTTTCATAAATAGTTTTTTCTTATTTGTCTCTCTCCCACATTGCCTTTCTCCTGTTCTAGGTTTTTCATTTATTTCCTTTGGATCTTGGTAAACAATCAACAAGTAGCTCCTAAACAAGAATAGGCATAGATCACCTGATCACCTACTCTCCTGTGCATGTTAGGTTTAGTAATCACCAAGCAGGACGAAGATACAATCAACTAGTTTTTGGAAAATGTTCATTTGACTCCGGGCTCCATATATGTATAAACCTGGATCATATTTTCTAAATTGCATTGATGTATAAAGTACTTTTTATTCCCAGAATTTAAGATATTGTATATTTCTAAAGAACTAACTCAGATTTGTTTCACTCTTTTCTTCTTTTTTAAACCTGTCAAGTATAGTTGGTGCTGCCCATATACATTTGAATTTGTAGCCTTGCTTTGGCATGTGGTCAGCCCATTGGGTCTACATTCTTAATGAAAACTGACTCTCTCTCTCTCAGGAACTATCACTGACAATAGTTCCTTAGATAGAGGTGAAGTTTTATATTGACCTCCCCTCTCTGCAGGGATTTTGACTGGTTGAAATTGTTCAGGTTTCGTGCACACTGTCACAAACACTGTGCATTCATTGCAAAGCTATCCTGCTGTGTCCAGGAAAACACCACTGCTTCTTTGCAGTCATCCAATGCCTTTGCTTTGACAACCTTTCTCCTTACATCCATAATGATTTCTGAATCTTTAGAGGAGGGCTGTGATATAGATGCCCCATTTAGGGCTGAGCATTCTCTACACCTTGATAAGTTGTGGATATCTATCTTAATTGCCATCTACTACAAATGGAGGCTTCTTTGATGGGGGTTCAGAAATGCGCTGATCTTGGGTATAATGATAAGTCGTTAGAAGTCAGTTTTATGCCCACGTAATGGAGTGTTGTAGTAGGTTCTCCCTGTTGCCTGTCTAGCCAAAGATTCTCAGCCCTGGCAGTAATGCCAGATATGAGTTTCAACTCATGAAGCAGACCTAAAACTGAATCAGAAAGTGAATAGTCACTTCCATGATATCCATGACACCATTGTACCAACTGGCATGTCTTACCAATCAGTTGTTATTTTAGCTTTCAGGGTGTGGTGGCTCGTTTTATATCAAGCTGACACAAGCTAGATATACTTAGGAACAGTGACTCTAGAGTGAGCAAATGCCTCCATAAGATTTTCATGTAGGCAATTCTACAGGGCATTGTCTTAACGAATGTCGGGGGTTCTAGCCCATTGTGGGTATTGCCACCCCTAAGTACTATAGACTGAGTAAGCCAAGAGGACCAAGCCAGTAAGCAGTATTCTTCCATGGTTTCATCATCAGTTCCCGCCTCCAGTTTACTACCTTGAGGTCCCTCAGTGATAGACTTATAAGCTGTAAAGTGAAATAAAATCTTTCCTCTTCAAGTTGCTTTTGGTCGTAGTGTTTTATCACACCAGTAGAAACCATAAGACACAGGATCTATACCTGGATAAGATTGATGATTGATTGATGATTACTTTCTTCTTTAGCAGAATGTATAGCATCTTCAGTACTATGAAAGTTATTCTATAGGGATGAAATTTCCAGGTCAGTACAAACAATATCTCCATATTCTATGAATCAAGTATGTGGTACCTTCAACAACAGAGTCCCATGGTCATGTTCTGGAGAGTAACCACAGCATTGACAATAGCCCATAATGTTTGAGGGTCTATGGAAACTGACCTAACTGGCTAACAGCTCCAAAAGTGGAAACCCGTTCCTGGCAGTGAACCTTCTATTTCTCAGCCTGTGGTGTGTAGATGTGTTATATTTGTTTGCTTCATTGTAGAATAATTCCATTTAATCTCTTTACATATACACATATGAATATATGTTAGTAAAGCTTCTATAGTAGTAGGTTGTCATGTGACTTTTTGGGGAGTCGTTAATGTTAACTCTCCTTCCCCATATTCCCTTTTCTATCTTGCCTTCCCACAATTCACACTGCTTAACCCTTCCCATTCCACCATTCCTCTTTAAATTTTATATCACTATGTTCATCTCTCCTTCCTTGAAGTCATGCCTTACCTTTGAACTGTATGTGTATTCAAAATGGAACACAAATCTTTGAAAGGTTAAAGTTAACAGCCTCTGGGAAAACCATGGAGCTGGAAGCAATTCTGAATGATGTAATCCAGACTAAAAAAATCAAATGTCCCATGTTTTAGAAATACTTCTTAACATACCAAAACTAAAGCCAAAAACTTCAGAATTTGTAGAGTCTTGTATGTGTGTGATAGGAAAAAAATAAGGTGCTATGATTCTTTGAAGAATTTAGGGATAACAGCTGAAAAATTAACTGAAAGTCATTGGAAAGATGAACATTTGTGTGCGTGAGCACACACAAAAGTCACACATAGACACATGTGTACAGGACAGACAGCTCCTTGGAAATATTTCTAAAATATAGAATATTAAAGAAAAATTGTGTAAACAACACTTGTAATTTTATTAGATTTTTAAATTTATTTTGATTCTTAAATAGAAATAAAAGGAAACATGTTTTTCTTCCAAATTACTAACTTGAAAATTAATCCTATGATTTAAAAGTCACAGAAAATACCTTCCTCTGTCTCTATCTTTCTCTTTCCATGTGTAGGTATGTGTTTTATCATAATGAGGCATCTTCAAGGGGATAATTGCTATTCATAGTTGCAAGAATAACTAAACCTGAGTGGAGAAATGATGCTCAGAAATAGGATTTGGCTACTGGTGATTATGATAAAAATGACAAAGTTCTATCTTCAGTTGATCATTTACTGTGCCAGATACAACAATTATTATATAATATATCATATAGTAACACATATAATGTTATCATATATAAAATGATATATAGTACTATATATTATGATAAACTAATAATATTATACAAATTTTGTAGCATATATAGTATATATTAGTGTATATGGGTAGTAATTTTAAAATAGCATCCTCTGTAAATGAAGTCAGAGTGCACTAGACAAAGACTGATTCACACTGAGCAACACAGCAAAAAGTGGCAATCTGAATGCAGAGTTTAAATAATGTGACACTAACAAGGATTGGCGAGAGCTAATGGACAAAAATTGTAAAATATTTAAATGAATATTAAATTTAGTTTGCATGAGAAGTTATATGGAATTTTTCACCTTTCTGCCAAAGGACAATCATAACTGTTAGAACCTTAGGGTGAAAATATGTCTCAACTCAACTCAATAATATATTTTTAAAGTTAGTTCCCTTAGAATTTATAAAATGTGTTTTGTTCAAATTCCTTCATTTCCCTGGCTCCTTCCAATCTACTACCAATTCTCTCTCCTTACTGTTTTGTGTATTGCTTGATTATTTATTTATTTATTGCTTGCTTGCTTACTTATTTTTATACTCCAGAAGTCTTAATGTGACCTGTCCATCGATTCTTGGATTGCTATGTGGCCTTCCATTAGAGTGTGGTCAACTTACTCCTGAAAAGAACTGATTTTACCTCACTCAGCGTCATTAATTGCAATGGTTCCTTGGCTAAGGTTGGGACATAGTGCTCACCTTTCTTCTCCATTTTGGAATTTGGTCTGATTTGAACTTACACACCTGGTATGCATTGTCAGAACCACTATGAGTCCATCGCATAAGTGCTATTTTGTGTCCAGAAAATACTGTTTCTTGTAGCCATCCATTTTCTCTGGCTCTTATACCCTTTCTACTTCTCTTTCACAACAATTCTTGAGCCTTGGGAGTAGGGAGTGTGATATAGATGTCACACTTGGGCAGAGAATTGAACTGTCTCTTATTCTCTATACCTTGATGAGTTGTGGGTCTGTGTTAATCATCATATATTGCAAATAGAACCCTCTTGGATGAGGTTTAGATGAGTGTGGTAAGTCGTAAGGAGTCAGTTTAATACTATGTACATTTATCATAGTGATAGTAGTAGGCTATCCCCTGGGACCTATGACCCATCTTTAGTCACATCTTCTTCACTCATTAATAGCACAAGGCATAGGTTTCAAATTGTGGAAAGGGTCTTGAATCCAATCAGAAAATGGTTGGCTACTCCTGTGCTATTTTGGCCACTTTTGCACCACTGGGTGCGTCTTGCCAGACCAGGTGTTACTGTAGCTTGCAGTGTTAACAGCTGTGTAATTTGATGATTATTTTTCTCTGGTAGCATTTGTAGCACCTTCCAGCACTATTAAAGATAGCCAATAGGGATGAAACTTCCAGAATAGTAAAATCTTGACATCTGCTTGATTCAAGTGTGTAGCATCTTCATCATTAATGTTTTATTGTCAAGCTCTGGAGAATCACAAATAGTACAGGCAATTAAGACTTATGAGACCTCACTGGTAAACAACTCCAGAGGAGGCTGCCCATTTATGTCAGTGGGCTTTCTATTTCTTAGCCTGTGCTGTTTAACTAATAGGTATATTGTCACCTGTTATAGGATGACTCTATTTTAAACATATACATAGGGAAGTTACTCCGTTGTTGCCCAGATTTCCAAATGATTTTTCCAATAGATGTTTAGTGATATTTATTCTTCCCTGTATTCCTTCATCTTCCTGTCCTTGGATTCCCCACCATAATGCAACTTTTTCTGTTCCATTATTTTCCTTGAAGCCTTTAAGCCACTGTATTCTAGCCCCAATCTTTGAAAGCATCTCTACCATGGACCCTTGCTCTATACAGACTACCATGGACTTCCTGCTCTATACAGATGTTCCACAAAGTGCAAATGTCTGAAGGTTCAAAACTGACATCCACAAATGAGATAGAACATGTGAGATTATGAAATTCACAGGTAAATGGATAGCACTGGAAATAATCATTTTGAGTGATGTACCCCAGATCTAGAAAAATCAATTGTATGTTTTTGTAGTGAAAGAGGATCTCGGAAAAGTTTAAATGCAATGCAACTCTGGAATAATAATCACGTTATGGGTCTATTCATTATTTAGTGTTCCTTTCTGTATTGTGACATTTAGATGAGACTATCTAAAAAATGCAGGTCTGACACTTGGGGTTTTGGGAGCTCCATGCATTCATATTTTTTTTACAAAAAATAAAAATCAGCTTCATGCATACATTCAGATGTTTAAAAATAATAACATGTCTTAATTGAATTTTAATACTTGAATTGATACATGCACATGCAAACTGAATGCAAATAAAGAATCCATTTACTCATTCCCATACCTTTTCATCAAATTTTCCCCCAAGGAGAACACAACATGCAAGTCAAAGAAATTTACTAAATTGGGGACCAATGCCATTTTCACAGTTTTACACATATGAAATTGAGGGAAAGAAATGATAAATCATGTCTCTAAGTTTGTTGCTATCATAGACATTATATTCAAACACTTAAAAATGTCAACAATTTAGTAACTTTTGAACACTTTGGGGAACCTCTAGGTTTCTCTCGTATTGTAAAACCTCAAAGAAAAGGTAACATTTATTTTTCAAATTAGTAAAATTATAATAATTAAAATACAAAATAAATTGTTGCATCTCCATCACAGCACATGACCCTCTTGATCTGTATGTCTGTCTGTCCTTTCTTTGATTCCTCGTCATCCCAGTCAGATTAAATCCAAAGTTGTACAGTTTGTGGTGCAGGTATAAAGAAAAGTAAAATCACGCAGGTAAATTGATGGAACTTGAAAATATTATACAGAGTGAGATAATATACACATTCTTATTTGTGGACCCTAGCTTCAAATATTTAGATGTAAATATAGTATCTGTAGTAATCATAGAATCCAGGATAGTAAAATGGAGACCATAGAGAGAGGAAGAGTTCATGAAAGGAAGATAGTAGTATACAGATGCTGTGAAAGGGGAAGTTTGAAAAACAAGGGAGAAATTTTTCCTGGGGAAGAAGGAAGAGGAGAGATGAAGGAGGAAAACACCTAGGATGTTTTAAAAAGTCATGAGGAAATAGGATTGTATGTTTACTTAAAAATAAATGTAGTATGCGTATAAGTGTATGTGCCTATATATGTGCATATGTATATAATAATTTAAATGAAATTTTACTACTTGGGGTAATAGCGCTACCACAAGGAATCATAAATTAATTAGCCAACAAAACCCTAGAGCTAGGCATGAGAAGCCTCCTGTGGAATCTTGGTCAAAGGATTCCAAAAGACTCCCAAAACAGTATAGATTATCAATGTTCCTCGTGATTGCCTCTACAACATGATCATAAGTCATAAGTTCCTATTGTTGAAGACAACACACACCTTGGATACAGAATTTAGAAGGATTGCAATGGAACTTGTCTTAGGATTTCTATTTCTGTAATAAAATATTGTGACCAAAAACAACTTGGTGAAGAAAGGTTTATTTGGCTACCATATACTCGGTCACAGTCCATTGAGGGAAGTCAAGGCAGAAATTTAAGGCAGAAAACTAGAGGGAGGAACTAAGAAGAAACAGTGGAGGAACACTTGCTGCTTCGTTTCCTTTGGCTTGCTCAGTTTGCTTTCTTATAGACCTCAGGACCATTTTCTCAGAAGACACACCACCTACAGAGGTCTAGACCATGCCCAATCAATCATTAACCAAGAAAATCACCTACAGACGTACCTACAGACCAATTTTATGGAAGCATTTTCTCAAGATTATCTCTTACCAGCTTTATCAAATTGTATGTTAAGTTGACAAAAACCAACCAGCATAGTGATAGATGTTGGTCTAAATTCATTCTTCTACCTGTGGACCTCCAGTTTTCCAGTTCCCCAGGCATCATTTGTTGAAGATGTTCATTTTTTTCAGTTCATATTTTTGGTATCTTTGTCAAATATGAAAGGGCTGTAATGAGTGTACTCATATATAGGTCTTTTATTTTGTTCTATGCATCTGTTAGGGTTTTTTTTTGTTAATACAATGCTTTTCTATTAGTCTCTCTCTGTAATACGGCTTGAAATCTGAAATGGTTTTCTTTCCAGCATTGTTCTTTGTGCTCAGAATTACTTTGGGTATCTGGGATCTTTTGGGACTCCATATGAATTTTATATTTTTTATGAAGAATATTGTTGGGATTCTGAGATTTTATTAAATTTGTAGATTACTTTTGGTAGGATGGTAATTTTCTCGTCTTTATTCTACTATTACATAAGTATGGAAGATCTTTACATCTTCTATTGTCTTTTTCAATCTGTTTCTTCAGATTTTAAAGTTTTCATTGTAAAGGTCTTTCACCTTTTTGCTTAGGTTTACTCCCAATCTTTATCTATTTTTCTGTTATCTATCTATCTATCTATCTATCTATCTATCTATCTATCTATCTATCTATCTATCTATCATCTATCTACCTACCTACCTAAAGGCAACTATAAATTGGAGTATTTCCATGATTTCTTTCTTAGCAAGTGTGTTACTGCTACATAGAAAAGTTACTGAAATTTGTTAGTTTTTTCTATTTTATATATTTTTAAAATTTTTCCTCTCTCATACGTTATATCCTGATCACAATTTCTCCTCCCTCCACCCCCCCCCAGTTCCCTCATCTCCCATCTCTTTTAGATCCACTCCTCCTTTCCCCTTCAGTAAAGAGCAGGCCTTCCAGGCCTATCAAGCAGCACCATGTAGTAAGTTACCCTAAGACTAGGCACAAACTTTTATATCAAGGATGGATGGGGAAACCCATTAGGAGGAAAGTATCCCAAGAACAGGCAAAAGAGTCAGAGATAGATCTCACCCCACTGTTATGAGTTTCATAAGAACACCAATCTGTACAATCATAACATAATCATACACAGAGAATATAGCTCAGACTCATATAGTCTTTGTGAATCCCCGTGAGCTCTGCTTAGCTGATTCTGTGGTCTATGTTCTTAAGGTATCCCTGATCCCTCTGGCTTCTACAACCAACCCTTTGCCCCCGTCTTCTGCAGGATTTCCCGCACTCTGCCTAATGTTTGCCTGTGTATTTCTGTCTCTGCTCCCATCAGTTGCTGGATGATGCCTCTCTGATGATGATTGCGCTAGGCACCGATCTATGAGTATAGCAGAAAATCACTAGGAATTATTTCATTGACTTTTTTGGTTTTCCCTGGGTCTCTTGGCTATCCAGCCTTTGTTACTGGTCATCAAGGCAATGTCAGATGTGGGTTCCCTCTCATGGTGGGGGCCTCAAGTTGAACCAGTCATTGGTTGGCCACCTTCACAAAGTTCTGCACCATTATCACCTAGCATATCTTGCAGTCAAAACAAATTGTAAATTGAAGGTTTTGTGGCTGGGTTCATGTCCCTGTCTCACCACTGGCAGCCTTGCCTGGTTACACAAGATTGCTGGTTCAGGTTTTATATCCCCAATTACTAGAAGTCTTCAATAGAGTCACCTTTGCAGACTCCAAGGACTTTCCACTGCAATAAGTTTCCAAATTGACTGAATTTGGATTTGATTTTTTCCTCAAAATTCTGGTGTGACATCCATGAGTAATTTATTTGCACTCTTTCTCGGTTTTTAATATGGGCACTTAAAGCTCTACATTTTCTCTTAGGACTGCTTTTACTACATACCAAATATTTTTGTTATATTGTGGCTTCACCTTTATTTAATTCCAGAAATTTTAAAATTTATTTCTTGATTTTTTTCTTTGACTCTTCATCAATCAGTAATGTCTTCATCTCCACAAGTTAATTTCTAGAAATTCAAGTTCTGTTGAAATTAAGATTTATTAAAATGTGATTAGATATAATGCATGGAACTATTTTTATTTTTCTGAATCTGTTTGTGCATCAGGATGTGGTCTATCTTAAAGCTTTCATAGGCTGCTGAGAAGAATGCATATTCTCTGATATTTGGGTGAAATATTCTGATAGTTTTATTTGATGTATTATGCCATTAGATTCTGATTATTTTTTTCTTCAGATGACCTGTTTATTGGCAAAATGGGGTAGTAAAATCACCTTCAATTATGAGTTGGAGTGAATCTGTGTTGACTTTATCTCCAAGTCTAATAGTATATTTTCTACTTGATTCATTCTACTCATCATATTTTCTAGTTGGGTTATTGAGTTTTTCAATTCCATCTTTGTCTCAGATTAAGTTATCTTCAGTATTTCTCTTTCCTGAATCCAATATTCAAACATGGTTTATTATTTCTTTTAGCTGTAAATTTGCTTTCTTCGACATTACTTGTGTATTTATTGCTTTTTTTTGTTTATTGAGTTGTTTTTTTCATGACTCCTTCAAACTCCTTGAATGGTTTAAAGAAGTTTGTAATCTTTCTTTTAACCATGTCCTGGGGTAAGGTAATTGCTATTGGTAGCATTTCTACAGAACTGGTGAAATTTGTGGGTGGACAGTAGTCTTAGGCTTTCATATTGCATGTTTGCATGATGTGCTAGCTTGGCTAGAGCTGAAGGAATGGTATTGACATGGAATTACAGGATAAGCTTTAGAGAACACAGAGGATTGGATGGCACATTTATTTTTTTTGAAGGGTGATGGGTCTAGTTAATCTCTCTTTTTATGAAAATTATTTATTGAAATAATTTACTATTATTGGATTCAGGTATATATGAACTCCTATTTGTTTTATTAAACTTTGCTTACCAACATTTGGGGGTACATTTGTTCACAATTGTTATATACTCTTGTAGCTACAAATATTCTCCATTCCACTGGTCCCCCTAGACCAATTTCTCTCCACCCTCCAGGCCCTGCTCACTAGCTCCTGCAGCTATTTAAGAAATAACCATTCTGTGGCTTAATATTAAATACTCTTTGGTCTATTAGTTCAGTCTAACTAACTCTTACATCTTAATCCATTTATATTATGTTATATTTTACGATGAGGCTCATGGATTTCTACCTCATAGCTTGCTTCTTTGTGATTACATGTTGTCTGCCTGACTCAGCCTTCTTTCCTCCTCTATCTCAGCTTGAATTTTCCACTTTGTTATATTATGACCTGCCATAGGCCAAAGCAGTTTCTTTATTAACCAATGGCAATAAACATTCATAGTATACAGAGGGGAATCCCATATCATACTCTTGCAGATTTTTTCCTTTATTAGTATCAATTCTCTGAGCAAATTTCAAAAATTAATATAAGGAATGATATAATTTAAAGGTACCCAAAAAATCGGTCAGAAAATGTTGATCTAACAAATATTGTCAACAAAGAGGTAGAGAATGAAAATTATAAAAGCAAGTGTGGTTTGAATAAGAATGGTTCCCATAAGCTCATATGTTTGAATACTTGCTTGGCTTCCATTTGGTGGACCTATATGAGAAGGATTAGGAAATGTGACTTCGTTGGAGTTATGTCACTCAGGGTGTTATCTGAGGTTTCAGATGCTCAACCCTAGTCTCTCTCTCTCTCTCTCTCTCTCCACCCCACTATCTTTGGATGGTATAGGAAGTCTTTCTGTCTATGTGTTGCTTTTATTGGTTAGTGAATAAAGAAACTGTCTTGGCCTATAGCAAGGCAGAACAGAGCTAGGCGGGGAAAACTAAACTGAATTCTGGGTGAAAGAAGGCAGAGTCAGGGAGATGCCATGGAGTCACCAGAGGATAAATACACAAGGCACCAGCTGGAACCTTGTCAGTAGGCCACAAGCCTCGTGATAAAATATAAAATAATGGAAATGGGTTAAATTAAGATGTAAGAGCTAATTAACAAGAAGCTAAAGCTAATAGGCCAAGCAGTGATTTAATTAATACAGTTTCTGTGTAGTTATTTGGAGACTGGCCAGCAGGGAACAAACAACTGGTCTCTCTGACAACAGATTGGTATGCCAACATGTGCTAGCTAAAACCACATAGCTGAGAAAGCTTGGAAATAAATTCTAGACACAAAAGAACATAGACCTGCTGTGTGCCTGAAAATAGGGCTGTGAGCATGGCTCACACTAAATAGACCTCTGCCCCACCATGTTGGACTGGGTAAAGCCAAAAGGCAAAAGAGCCTTAGTCTTAGTAAGCTTGACAATTTGAGAAGTGCTTCTGGTCAGAAAATAATTACAGATGCACAAAAAAGACAGATTAAGATTTAAAAAAAGACCTCTAAATGGTATCTTGACTTCAAAATTTGGGTCTAAGGATATGTTGCTTTGAAAAAGACGTTATGCTTTTGTTTCCATAGAGGATAAGAACCTGTGGAATCCTTCAAGACTAATGTGGTTTGATGGATCAAGACCCCCTGAAAGGTCACTATGAACACCTCCAAAATTACTTCGTCCAACAAAAAGCAGGAAGCAGTTTGGAGAGAACTATGCCCAAATTTCCAAATACTGTTTATAAATGTTTGTTTACATTTAAAGGGGGATATGATACAGAGATTTGCATTGGTATGGATATCTTAGTGTGAATATTGGCATGGATATTGCTCTACTGATATAAATTTTAGGTCAATTTTGTTGCACATATACTTCTGCTCTTGATTAAGGTATTGTGTCTGTGCAGCTCATTTAAGAATGTAATGTGTAATTAAGAAATATAGGTTAATAAAGATTCATTTATAACAGTCAAGCATGTACTCATGTTAGTTAGGTTTTCTAGATGTACAGAGATATATTTCAGATGGATAGAGATTCTTCAAGTCTTTTGAAGACCTTCAAAATATGGCATTTAAGATGTTTAAGAATTTAGGTCTTTTCATGACAATGAGACACATCTGCTCCTGGCAACACCAATTACTTCAAAAGGATGATGGGCATCGAAGAGGCTCCTCATGGAGTTTGCTAGCCATTTGTGCAAGAAACTGCTCTTACCTGGTCTGTTTGATGCTGTATGAACTTGACATGCAGGTCCCACAGAAAAATGACTACTGAACTTGCATAAAGTGAGACAGTCCTTCAGGGTTCCTACTTCATTAAAGAGTCTGCTAGACATTCTGCAGGACACAGAGGAAAGTGCCTAACAAACTGCCAATATAGAGGAAACTGTCTTTAAGATTTCCTGTTTCATGGAAAAGTCTGCCAGATACTATTGGCCTGCAGGCTGAAGATGGATGCTCCAATAATACAGAAGGACTTTGGGTGACTGTCCAGGCAGTGAGACATCTCTGTCAATTCTAGAGTTTTGGAAGTTGCTTACAATGCACTTCCTGTTAGCTTAGGTAATATTATATACTTCTGGAGTCTTTGATGGTGTTAAAGAATAGATAGTTATAATTTTCATTAGTTATGATAAAAGATAAAGTAGCTATAAATATTGTAAATATAATTCTTGCTTAATAACTGTTTTGTTGAATGTAATTTGTCTATGTTTCCTTTTTTTTTCTTTTTTCAATGTTTCCCCTGACAGGTTACAAGACAAACACTTAAGTTTTAATTTGTCTATGTTAAGGTTAAAAGCATCCTTTTTATTTAGAAATAAAAGGGGAGATGATATGGGATTCCCCTCTGTATTCTATGAATGTTTGTTGCCAATGGTTAATAATGACACTGATTTTGGTCAATGGCTTCACAGAATATAGCCAGGCTTGAATATATATATATATGAGAAAGAGAGAGAGAGAGAGCAAGGGCAAAGTCAAGGGGAAGCCATGTAGCTGCCACAGGAAACAGACACCTTCGCTGGAGCTCTTGAATCTTTGCTGTTAGGCCATGACCTTGTGGTGATGCACAGATTAATGGAGATGGATTAGTTTCAGATATAAGAGCTAGCTAGAAATATGCTTAAGCTATTGGCCAAACATTATTGCAATTAATATAGTTTCTGTTTGGTTATTACGAGTCAGGGCAGCCTGGAACGAATGAGCAATCTCTGCCAACACTGTGAATGAGAAGCCTTGTCTGTTTTGGAGACCGCAAGATATTTAGGATTCTAGAGCTTTGGGATACCTGCCAAGGAGACCTGCAAACAGGTTGTGGAGCCAGCCTAAGAGAGAGAATCATCTTGCAGTCAGAAAATCTGGAAGGGGAAGAGTCATTTCAGCATTTGTACATTTGACATAGAGCTGCAAAATTTGGAGTTTGTCCTGAGTGGATTTTAAGCTTCCTTGGTCCAATGTTTCCTGGAACTATGCGCCTTTCCTACCTTTTTGGAATGATGATATATATTCTATGGCATTGTATGCTGGTAGTAAATGATCTGCATTTTTTGCTATTACAAGGCTTTGCAATTAAGGGACAGCCTTGTGTCTCAAGAGAGATTTGGACTTTGAATTTTTAAACACTGTTGAAACTCTGAAAGACTATGGGGACCTTTGAAGTTGGACTATAGGCATTTGCATTAATATATGGCTACAATCCTATGGGCATCAGGAAGTAGAATGTGGCATTTTGAATGAAAATGGTTCCCATAGACTTATGTGTTTGAATTCTTGATCCCCAGTTAGTGAATCTGTTTGAAAATGATAAGGAATTATGGCCTTGTTGGAGTAGGTGTGACTTTGTTGGTGGATATGTATTACTGAGAGTAGGTTTTGAGGTTTCAAAAGGGCATGCCAGGTCCTTTCTATCACTTTTCTGCTGCCTGTAGATCAGGATGCAAAACTCTCAGCTTCTACTCAAATACTATAACACTATGTCTGTTTGCTTCTTGCCATTATTATCATGGACTAACTCTCCAAAACCATAAGCAAGCCTCTAATTAAATGCTTTTTTTGGGGTAGGAATTGCCTTCACCATGGTATCTCCTTAAAACAATAGAACACTAAGACATACTAACACATTTTCTGCTGTGAAATAATCCCCTTGTGCACTGTAAAGATTTGTCTCTTGCATTGATTTAATAAAACTCTTATTGGCCAGGAATTATAGTCAAGTCAGTCAAACTAAGAAGAATTCTGGGAATAGGAAGGACAGAGTCAGAGAGTCACCACCAAACACAGAGAAGCAAGATGGTAATGCCATACTGAGAAAAGGTATCAAGCCACATGGCTAAGCATAGATAAGAATTATGGGTTAACAAGTAACAAGCCTGAGCTATCAGCCAAGCATTTATAATTTATATTCAGACTCTAAGTTGGTTATTTGGGACCAGGAGATTGGGACAGGAGATGTCCATTTACAATTTTCTGTCTGGGAAGAAGGCTCCATTGGTAAAGTATTTCCTCCAGGAAAGCATGAACACTTGAACTCTGGTCCCTGGTGCCCACAAAAAGTCAAGAACAGAAGCTTGAATCTGTAACCTCTGCACTGTGGTAGTGGGGTAATAAATGTTGTTGAATGCATGGAGCTTATTGGTCAGCCAGTTTTGCCCAATTGATGAACTACAGGTTAAATATGAAAATCTTTCCCAAAAAATAAGGTGAATAGTGATTGATTAAGAAAACTGCTCTCATTTATGCATGCATATGTATATAACCATCTATATACCAAATCTCTCTCTCTTTCACTTTTATACAAAAAAATAAATTAATTAACTGAGAAAACCAGGAAGACAGTCTGATTCACAGTAGCTGCCCCCTGTCAAAAATATATAGAGCTAAATATAACACAAAATGCTGGCCCACTATATTAGAAGCTATAAACCACTGAAGAAATAAACTAGAGATATTAGAAGTTAGAAATAACTCTTGTGTTCACATATTATGTAAATTAACATTATGAAAATGCCCATAGTGTTGAATGAAGAAGCCTATATCTAAATTATAACTATAGTGATAGAAACAGAAAAAATTCATAAACTTTATAAGTCATCAAAAGACCACCCCAAAATGTAGTGGTATTTCATTTGTATTTTAATAAATAAAGTGTGCCTGAAGATCAGAAAAGAAAAACAGCCACACTGGCCAGCCTTGCAGACAAGGCAGTGGTGACACACACTTAATCCCAGTAGCCTCACTAGTTTGCCATAAACCAGGCATTAGTGGTGTGAGCCCTTAATGCCAGAACTACAGAGAATTATAAAATTGGAGGTGACACTCTCAGACTCAGTCTTATTCTGTGGTTTTCTGGAGACAAGATCACCATTTTTGGACTGAGTTCAAGGTAAGAGCCAGTGGCAGGCTGTTTTTCTCTTCTGGTCTTCAGGTTGAACCCCAATATCTGTCTCTGAGTTTTTATTAATAGTGCTTCACCAAGGAGTGAAACAGTCTTGTGCCAAAGTCTTGTGAAGTTCTGAAAGTGTCATGAAACTCAGCCAGATTCTGGCACATTATGGGATAAAAAAATGATATATTGAAGACTGAATTTGTAGGTTGAGATATCTAGTAGAATGAGTTTTTGTTGATATAGAAGGAGAGCAAGTAAAGCTAGTATGATGCTATTGATGAAGCAAGGGACATGGAGTCCACCATGAAGTCAGTGTGATGGACTGACTTCAGGAAAGACTATAGATATTTTTCAAAACATGAAAGTTGACAAAGAGGACAGAGGCTACTAGTTGGGTGACTATGAGGAAGGAATTGATAGAATCTCTCTTTTATTAATTTTCTAGATGATGTTAGAAATCAATTAGATATAGGAATTTGTGACTAAAAGAGAATCTGTGGAAGATTTGAAGACTGTAGAAATATGAAATAGACATCTAGGAATGTGGAACAGTACATGAACTCCTGAAGTACATTAGAACTAGTAGGCATCATTAAGAGTTGATATGAAAACACATTGCACAAAATTCTCAAAGATGTGTAATATCTTCTTTCCTAGTCTCAAAGAAGTAATTTAAAAAATGAAGAAAAGGAGAGAGTCAACTTCTCATTTGTTTTCATAAACTCAAAAATAGGTTATTCTTCAGGTTACTCAGGGGTATGATGTAAGTATAGAGTAGAAAGAAAGAGTGATATGTCCAGGGCTTTTGTTTTGCCATGAACATTTCATCTTTGTAAAAAGAAAAAAGTTAGGGAAGACAGAGCACATAAGAGAATGAATAGCAATTTAACTACGGAAGGGCTGTGAAGAGTACTTGAATAAGGCCTGGGTAGATATGAGGGGTTGTTTGAGAGTGGGGTCTACAGAAAGGAGTTTGTAAAAGGCCTAGATATGGTAATAACAGTGACTGAAAGAAAAGGTTGCCACAGAAGTGCAGGTAATTAGGAGTCCAAAGTGATGGATGCTACCTGCATTTCAAGTTCAAAAAGAATGATGGCAGTTATTGTACCCAGAAATGTCTGCCTTAGGATTCAATAAAATATAGCATTAATCAGGGTTGAGTGGTGGGGGTTAGACATAAGGGATTTGATAGTAAGTGAATGCTATGAAAGTGGATACTTTGTGTCGCGAATATTTCAGTGTGGGTGTGCGGGTTCACGCAGGTCTGTGAAATGAAGACTCAGAGGCACACGGATGCAGGGACTCAGTCTCAGAACTGAAGCAGCTTTCCTTTGCCTCCCAGCACCTTTCTTTTCTTTTCTTTTTTTATTTTTTTGGTTTTTCAAGACAGGGTTTCTCTGTAGCTTTGGAGCTTGTCCTGGAACTAGCGCTTGTAGACCAGGCTGGCTTTGAACTCACAGAGATCCGCCTGCCTCTGCCTTCCAAGTGCTGGGATTAAAGGCGTGTGCCACCACCACCTGGCTATTTTTTCTTATATTTAAACTTTAGGTAGAAGATTTCCATATCTCAAAACAAACTAATAGAAGCTTCTGACAATACAAGGCCAGGTGCAAATACCTGATTCATGAGGTACCATGGTTTTCGATTTTTCCCTGAACCAAGTTTTGCATAGGCTTTGTATCCATAGGAAATTCTCTATCAAGATTAACATAGGACAACAAAAGGTATTTGTAACTCAAGAGCCAGGCCAGGTATAACCAGGTGGGGTTTCATGACTAGTGGAGGTTACTTGCATTCCCCCTGGCCTGGTATTCTGCCCCAACCTTGCCCTTGGGTGGTATGGGAGAAAACAGATTTCTTGGGTGGTCTACTGAGTATGTATCTAAGGAATGTCATGTCTCATAAAGAATAAAGGACTGTTGTCTGGAAATGAGGAGAGTAGGAGGAACTGGGAGAAGTAGAGGGAGAAGAAACCGTGATCAAGATATATTATGTGAGAAAAAATTACATTTTCATTAGAAGGTAAAAATAATATTAGAGGCACAACTTTTTTGCAACATGTTGTCTTTTTACAGCTTATCTATTAGAACTAAGTTATTTGATCTTTGCAACTTAAGGGACTGGGCTCCTCTAATTCATATTTTCTTTGACACTTTACAGAGAAAAATTACAACATTCCTTCTCAAACTTTCCCCAGTTTGCTCTGCTGCTCTGTAATCTTTCTAATTCTCAGCTTAACTAGAAATAAACTGGAGGTGTTCTGTCTTTCCCTACGAAAGTCAAAAAACTTGATAAGGAAACTCATAGACTTAATCCACTGACATTTTAATCATCCATAAAGACCAAAAATGTTAGCCCAATGGTATTCCTGACTGATGTGGGAGTCCCCTCTGTGTGCTGTGATGACCATTAATGAATAAAGAAACTGCTTTGAACCTCTAGCAAGGCAGAACTTAGGAAGGCAGGGAAAGCTAGGCTGAATGCTGGGAGAAAGAAGGGCGGGGTCAGGGAGAAGTAATGGAGCCACCAGAGACAGACACTGGGAATTTTATTCTGTAAGCCACAGCCACGTTGCGATATACAGATTAATAGAAATGGGTTAAATTAATATGTAAGAGTTAGCCAATAAGAAGCTAGAGCTAATGTGTCAAGCAGTGATTTAATTAATAGAGTTTCTGTGTGATTATTTTGGGTCTAAGATAGCCAGGCAGCTGGGAAGAACAAGCGCCCTTCACCAACACCCGGCCCTGTGTTTAACTGTGGCTTAAGCAACAAGGTGTGGTATTAAGCACATGCTGTAATCAAGGACTGGTTTTGCATCTTTGAAAAAGGCTAGAGATGTAAGCTTTAAATTAAACTTGGTTAATGTCGGATGTTTTCAGTGTTGATAAGTTTTAGCCAATGGAATAAATTATTTTTTTAAAGCTTGATTTGTATATAAGCTTTTATTTAATGTATTTGTTATTTATTTTAGGAGTGAGAGAATTTAACAAATGTCTTTAAATAATATCAACACAGGTTTGATTAAAACACATTTATTAAATCATTTGTTATTATTCTTTTCTCAAATGACAAACTTCTGAGAAATTTACTGGTGTTCATTTACTTTGTTTAATGAAATTTAACCAAGCAAGTAAGACTTTAAAGATCAATGCTATGTTTTCTGAGACATAAAATTAAGACTGGTTTACATGATTTTTTGTTTTGTTTGTTTTACTTTGAAGTATATTTTCTGAACATTTTTCTATCCAAAAATCCAACTTTTGTGCATCTTATCAAGATCTCCACTAATTAATACTACCTAGTTTCTGGGCTTCTTAATCATGTGTATCACAACAGAGTTCTCAAAACTTTATAACTTGCTCTAATAGTGATACTGAGGAGAAACTGGAACATAAGTCCTGCAGGGTTATTCTTTTCTCTCTTTCATGGAATTTAGACTGGTAAGAACACACACACACACACACACACACACACACACACATGTATGCACATACGTACACACAATCACACTAACTTCCTGAAAGATTTACAAATGCTACTTTTTATGAAAATGAGATAACTCCAAAACCCATCAGAATAAGATATATCATTTTGAATCTTAGTTAACAGTTACTTAAAATTATCAACATACACAGACCCCTATTAAAGAAAACAAAATGTCTTTGAAAAACTGACCAGAAATGGGTTTTCATGGTCCAGTTTCCAGAATGCCGATCTTGGCAGAGCTGAATAGTATCACTGAGTATTTTATCATATTCAGCCACATTGTAGACTGCAGAGCTGTTGGAAGAGTCAAGTGTGATCTAAACTTACAAGACTGGGCCTGTTTTTTCAGTCTGCACCAAGTTTCTATTTTCACTGGAGAAAAATGTATTACTTGATTTTGCTTGAGAATTGCTTGTAAGTCATTGTGTTTTCTTTTGGTTGATTTTTTTTTAAACCTTGATTTAAATGAAATCTGCTAATCAGCCTTTACTTTTAAAACACACTCAGGAGAAAGAGAATCGCTGTGGGAGTGACTTGATTTTAGTAAAGTTACATGTAGTTCTAGTAACAAGTGAATGGGCTCTTCTCTGCGAATTTAGATCATATGTCAAAAAAATCTATGATAATATTTGTGGAAATATTACTGTCAGATATCCAGTTGTACATTACACAGAAAAATGTATCCTGTTAGTCCTTTTTCTATCTTTTGACAGTTTTTCCATCTTCCTGACATTCTTAAAGATTGATTTAACATTAAATAGAGCTTCCTGATCATTTTTCACACATCCTTGATATGATTTACCTATCTGTAGAAGTTTCCTTTGCAAGATTAATCCCCTCCTAAAGCCATTGCCTCAAACTTATCCAAGTCCTATATACATGGTGTATGACAAGTTCCACCTAATTCAAGATTACATTGATTTTTAAAATGCTATCATTGTGGATCTGATTCTTCAGATAATTTTTCTAGTAGTATTAAACTAGCAATTTGCTGTTCCAGACACCTTAAGAAGTGACTGATGAAAATTCACTGAGTAAATTGAGGGTAATTTTATTACCTTCATTATTTGCCCAGACACCTTGAAGTAAAATCTGTTAAGATCTAAATTTTCAATTTTTCTTTCCTTTTAGATTTTCTGCAGTGTTTCTCACTTAGAAACATTAATGTGGCTGCTACTTTTGTTTAGTTTGTCTATTTCACATGCTATTTGGATTCCTCAACTATTGCTATGTACATAGTTAAAATATAACTTTTGAGAATGAAAAAGAAATATGTCTCTTGTTATCACTCAACTGTAAAATTTAGAATAAAATGAGCAGTTACTAATGTTTACATTCAGGAGTTTTATGAATATTTGTGAAGGCTTTGAAATCATAAAACAAGAAAGAGAAATATTTTTTCAGTATATCTTCATAAATAAATCACCAGAGGCTTTTACTCAGCTCATTTGTAGAAGGCCTACCAATAATAGTGGATTAATTTATGTGGTTTTAGTAGTCCTTTGGAGATGTCCTAAAATAATAGCCTATAAAAGTAAGAACAATAACTACATCAAAGCTACATGGTATAAATAATGTGTAGTATGTATAACTTATTTATGGAATCCATGGGACAAAAGTCACAAGGAGTAAAAGTTTGAAATCTTCATCTATAGATTTGTTTATCAGTCTGCTCAGTTATTAACAAATAGCCACCTCCATAGGTTTAGTGATATCAATTTAGAAATAGCAATTAAACTTCACTTAAGAGTTCAGTAGTGTATCTTACCATATTTTCAGGATACCTCATATATACTAATATATCCAGTATGAGAAATATTTGTAAAATTATAATAGCAGAAAATTCAGATTTAATTAAATTATTTCCATAATAAATCTACAAGTGAATATACTAAATATTCAGTTATTGCTTCAAAATAGCATAAATGGAGTAGTTGTTCTGATTATAAAAACTTGTGAGATTTTTTTTTAATTTATTTATTTAATTTTTATTATATGTGTATGAATGTTTTGCCTGCATGTATAGCTCTGTACCATGTACATGCAATGTCTTTACATGCCAGAAGAAGGCACTGGGTTTCTTTTAGTAGAGTTACAGACTGTTGTTAGGTTCTACAAAGATGCTGAGACCTGAACCAGGATCCCTCCAAGAGCAACGAGTGTTCTTAACTACTGAGACATCTCTCTAGGCCCAGTATTTAAAGTCTTTAACATTACATTTTTCTTGCATTAATAAAATGAAAGTGCACAATAGCATACTATTGGGATATTTTCAGTATCTCCTTTCTATCTCTGTGCAGTTTTGCCATTGTGTGTGTGTGTGTGTGTGTGTGTGTGTGTGTGTGTGTGTGTGTGTGTGTATGTTATGTATGTGGTGGGATGTAATGGTCCATATTCATATTCATGTGGAGCGGTTCATATTCATGTGAAGGTCAGCAGTTGAGTCACAAGTCTTTTTCAATCATATCCTCCTTTTTCAATTTTTTATGTGACAGAATTTCTCAGTGAACAAGGAACTTGTTGATTCACCTAGACTGGTTGTCAAGGGATATTCATATTTCAAATTTTCCAGTGCAGAGAGTTCAGATATTCATCACCAAGTCTTTTTTTTTTTACATGAGTGTTAGGGATATGTCCTAGTTAGGGTTATTATTGTAATGAAATCTGACCAAAAGCAAACTGGTGGGGAAAGGGTTTATTTAGCTTATGCTTCTACATCACTGTTCATCATCAAAATTAGGACAGGAACTCAAACAGGGCAGGGACTTTGAGGCAGAAGGTGATGCAGATGTCATGGAAGAGAGCTGTTTACTAGCGTGCTTATCATGGCTTGTTCAGTATGCTTTCTCATAGAAGCTACAATCACCAGCCCAAGGATGGAACCACACATGATGGGCTGAGTCCTCCTTCTCCAATCAATAATTAAGAAAATGCCTTAAAGTCAGATCTTAGGGAGGCATTTTCTTAACTAAGATTCCTTCCCTTAAAATGACTCTATCCTATGCCAAACTGACATGAAACTAGTGATCACAGAATTCAAACTTATGTCTTTATGCATGTGTAGCAACACTTTACTGGCTGACCATCTCCCAAGCACTAATCTGCCACTTTTATTGAAGCAGATCCACATAGACATGGTGTCTCCTGTAAACAGATGCACATAGACATGGTGTCTCCTGTAAACAGATGCACATAGACACGGTGTCTCCTGTAAACAGATGCACATAGACATGGTGTCTCCTGTAAACAGATGCACATAGACATGGTGTCTCCTGTAAACAGATGCACATAGACATGCTGTCTCCTGTAAACAGATGCACATAGACATGGTGTCTGCTGTAAACAGATGCACATAGACATGGTGTCTCCTGTAAACAGATGCACATAGACATGCTGTCTCCTGTAAACAGATGCACAT